>JAUZSU010025647.1:0-10593 GCA_034780255.1 Parotocinclus maculicauda | reverse complement strand
ACATGCAGACTCCACACAGAAAGGACCCAAGCCGCTCCACTCTGGGATTGAACCCGGGACCTTCTTGTTGTGAGGCAAGCGGTGGGTAGTCTGGATTCCATATAGCATGTCATCCGTGGATTTACTCCGAGTACTCCGGTTTCCTTCCACAGTCCAAAGACATGTGTGGTAGGTTAATTGGTATCTCTAAAGTGGCCTTTCGTGTGTGTGTGCCCCACGATGGATTGGCGCCCCATCTGGAGTTGTTCCTGCCCTTGCGCCCAGAGGTGCCAGGTGGGCGTCAGACAGACAGACAGACAGACAGACAGACACACACACACACACACACACACACACACACACACACACACGTACACGTCTTATATGCGATAGTTTTAGATTATTATGCTCATAATAATATTGTATTCTGTTTAGCATAGTCTATATAATTATATTTTATTATTATTATATATTCTTTAGATATTTCTCCATTCATTTTATTGGGTTCCCTTCATTTTTATTGGGACAATTACTAGCTAAGTTTTTTCCTTGTCCCATCAAGCGAGCTTTTCCTAGCCACTGTCAATATAGGCTTGATCAATTAGGGCTCCGGGCCTAAATAACTGTAAAGCTTCTTTGAGATAATGTGGCATTATAAAAGTGCTATAGAAATAAATTTGACTCTGACTTCAGCTCATGGAAGCCCACTGGGGATTGATAGTTGTAAGTAAGTACAAAGTTTAAAAAGCAGTCAATCCATTGTCACTGTCAGACACATTCTTCGTTACTTATTGTGCTCTAAAGCTGGGAGCACATGTTGTAGCTGAGGTGCTGAAAGGAGTTAGCGAAGGCTGTAACAAAATCATAACTTGCCAGAACGAAGAGCGCATGTTGACTCAGACTGGATGTCTGAACAGTAAATTTTCAAATGCTGTGGTGTCATTGGGTCTTTTCCCCACATTGCTCTGATCTACACTCGCTATGTTGCAGTTTAAACCACAAGGAAACTGACATGGTTCAAGTGTTGATACATCATAACACAACCAATGTCATCGGCATTCCTAGTACAGACCGGAGCCGATTAGAAATTTACATGTGGATTTTCCACATTTAAGTATTTTTCTCCACATTGTATTGATGAATGATCAAATTTCAGTTTTATTTTGACAACCCTACTAAACAAACAACAGAAACTCGCATCAAAATAGTTGCTGTTAACAAAACCACATCTCAATTATGGGCAGCGCTGCATTAAGCACTTTGTGCAGCCTCCCTTTGCCAACATAACAGCTGAGTCATCCCTGATAATGTTTAATGAGATCTGAGATACAAAGCAAGGAATCCGAGCCACACCAATTTCAGAATCGCTCCAGGACTTCTCTTGTAGACCTTTTCTTCAGCCCAGCCCACAGACTTGCCACAGGATTTATGTCAAGGGACTGGGAAGGCATGTCAAAAGCAACTTCTGAAAGGTTTTTACAGCCAAAGGCTTGTGGACTCTCCATTGATCTCCTAATTTAGTTATGTTCACTGCCAACGAGTAGACACACAGGTATGACATTTCCACAGACAGTGGCAACAGAACGTTAAGATTGGTTCCATGACCACACTCCGATTTCATACATGCCTAAGTTTTGCCTTCGAAACTGCTTTAGTACTTTGTGGCATAGATTCAACAAGTTTCTGGAAACATTCTTTTGAAATTTTGGTCCATACTAATATGACAGCGTCAGAGAGTTGCTGCAGATTTGTCGACTGCACATCTGTGATCACATCCAAATCTCCCATGCCACTACGTCCCAAAGATGCTCTATTGGATTGAGATCTGGTTACTATGGAGGCTATTTGAGCATTTTTATGCTCATGAAACCAGTTTGAGATTGCTGGGAGTAGCCATTGGTTAGTGGTACACTGTGGTCAAGCCCACTTGCCACTGTAGTCTATTGCTGCTGATTTTCTTTTTTTTTTAAATATTGCATGCAAATTTCCCATATGACCCAGTTGTAGAATAACAAAGACACTGATTGTCATTATATCACTGCTAACAAAATTTACATCTAATATAATCCTGGCCTTTTAAATAGTTGGTGTCTATTGATGGAAAATAGATGGCGTTTCTAAATGACACTTTGCTCCCACCTGCACCTTTCACTTCCTTTATATTGTAAGAAGCTAAACTTTTAGTTCATACAGAAATAAATGATGAGCTCACGTCCACGTTTTCTCCAACGCTATATAAATAAATTCCCCGTGGTTATTCAGTATGGTACGTGATTAAGGACCAAACCCATTTTAACCACTACTGTTATGTTAAACTTGAGTTAGCACCCACTCTAACGAGTCTACGTTCCCACACACCTTTAATCCAAATTTCCTCTCATGGTCCACCAGATGTGCGTTCTCATTACGAGATCAGGTCTGGCTCTATATTAAACGGTCGCAAACAAGAGGTGTACAGCGCACGCAGCATGATGAACTACAGTGGAGGCCTCAGGTTCCTGCTCTTTCCCCATGCCTGTGAAACACTAATGGTACATCAAAGAGATCGCTCGAGTCTGTTTGAACTTCCGAAATAACTGTGCGTGCATGTGCGCGTCTGAGAACAGTGCGCGTCTGTGCGGGGTTCCCCAACGCGCCTCTGCCTTCCTTCTCCTGCCAGCTACCTATTTGTGTTCCTATGTCAGGAGTCACTTATAAATGATGCATTGGTGTTAATGGACAACTTCCTGTTTAAATAAATACGCAGATGAAAGGCTTATTCAGCGTGTACACAACCCAAAAGCTGAGCAGCTGGCCCACGTGGGCCGGAGCGGCGGCTGCGGGCCCGCTCCTTTTCTTTATTTATCGGCGTTATAAACATTAAGACGGCTTGCCAAAATACACAGTGCTACATTTCAGGAATGGCACACTTCATGGCTTTTGAAGGTAAGTGGTGGGAACGAGGACTGAGTCAGCACTGAGCAATTTTGTCTGAGACCCAGGACGTCCCTGTTCCTCTCGCGGTGCCTCAACGCAGCCGGTATAGATGAAGGCTACAAAAAAAATGAAGGGAGGTGTTTGTTTTCTTAAGCTTAGGCGCATGCTGTGACTCACCATGTACAGGCCAAACAAGGCCCTCATGTTCCTATTGTTCAGCTTGAGTGCCTGCGCAAAATACTTCCTGGCCAGCTCCAGGTTCTCCAGCCCCCCCTGGGTGTACTTCACCTAGATGAGAAAACAAATGAGCAGCAAGAATCGATTTTTAGAGTCAACTAAAGCAACAAAACTAAGTATTTTAATCATGATTTATTAATGCTGTTAATTGCATTTTCACAGCTCGATCCTGTGAGGGAGCCGGAGTTATGGGCTGTATCCAAAACATCCCACTTTCAGTACTGGGTAAAAGTCTTACGCAATTTGTATTTTTCTTTTAATTTCTGCTTCTGCTTTATTTCTTTTATACGTCTTAGTGGTCAATGCACTTCGGCGTTTTGCAGTTACAGACTATAGTCCATCTGTTTCTCTATATAACGGTACTTTTGGTCCCCTTTACTCTGTTCTCTAATGGTCAGGACCCTCACATGACCAGCACAAAACAGGTATTATTTGGGTGATGGTTCTCAGCACTGCAGTTACACTGATGTGGTGGTATGTTGTGCTAGTACGAGTAAATCATAAAACAGTGCTGCTGGAGTTTTAACTCACTGCTGTACTGAGAAAGGCCACAAAAAAGGCCACGTCCAGCCACAGGTAGGTGGAGTAATAAAAGTGTCTCTAATAAAGTGGACAGTGCGTGAAGCGTTTTATATCTTTAGTGGCACTGCTGTGTCTGAGCCAACTGCATCAGTGCTGGGGGACCTGACCATTAGAGAACAGAACAGAGGGGACTAAAAGTTATAGAGAAACAGATATACCACAGCCTCTAATTGTAGAACTACAAGTGCAATGACCACTAAAACCTAAAGAATAAGCTAAATATAAGCAAAACCATATAAAAGGTAAGTCAAAAGTCACAGGACAAGTCATGGACTTACACAAGGGCTGAAAATAATCATAGTTTCTTTGTTAGTAGCGGCCTTCAAATGATCACAACGTGGCTCGTCACTTACGGTCCCCGTTTCTCAGAACTTTGCTATGAAAGATGCAACAGTGTTGGGTGAAATTAGTGATCTTTCTGGGTGTCGGTTGTTAAAGTCTGTGGCTATGATACGGCAGCTGCGTTTGGAAAAACTTGCCCTTGATCTAATGTCAGCTTTCAAGATGGTGATCCTGTTCCTGATATAGCCTAAAATATAAGCCCCCTCACCCATTACTTGCTATGGTATGCAGATATGTCATTTTCCTTTTTTTGGCTGAAATAAAAGGGTGTCCCTGTGACTTTTGACTCACCCTGTAGACCGTCGAAGATGGAGCACTATTACACAGAGCACTATTAGCCTTTAAGGAACAGAACTGGTCCGGCTATTAAACAAACTAGGATAAAAGCTTCTTTTAAAACCGTTTGCATTAAAGAGATAAAATTTTGGTAATCAACTTGGTCACAGAGGCCATAAGGACATGTGATGCCGCAAACAAAACAAGGCATGAACATAACGGTATTAAAATATTATAAAGTATTACATTTCTGTTGAAGTCTTAATTAGGAAACGATGTGCCTCCAGTAACTTACCGCTGATGACTCACTGATCACTCACTGATCACACCTGCGATAAACGGAAATCCGCGAAGTAGGGACGCTATATTTATTTAAGTATTTATACACTATTTTAGCGGTAGAACTTGCAGAACGTTTGGGTGGCATTGTAGGGCTTGAATAAATTCAGTCTATAATGAAACCTTCACAAACAGCAAACACAACACCGCAGACAAAAACTTGTCATGTCGGCAAGTAGCGACTCATGCGGGCGATGCTCTAGTAGTAAATACGCTATTTACTGTCAATCGTAATATTTTATGATTTATAACATTCCTTTATTGTTAGAATTAATATATTTTAATATATTTTTATAAAGTTTGTGAATTTTGTAAATGTAAAAGTTCCGGGAAAACCCGCGAAACAGCGGAAATCCGCAATATATTTTTTCCATTAATATTTTTTGAAAACCCGCAATGCACCAAGTCTGCGAAAGGTGAACCACAAAGTGGCGAGGGAACACTGTGCTGTGCAAAATACCATTATTAGTATGATTGTTTTAGCAGTGGTATAATGACTATATATAACTATTTCTCAGGATCAGTCTTTAACGTTCTAGTCCTTAAGCCACTTCATTGTTTTTTAGCTGTTTATTTTTATCAGTTTTGAAGATAGCCCACCTGCCCATCTTTATCTGTCTAGCAGGCCTGCAGGTTTTTAACAAAAATGTGGGTAAACTTGTCAGCATCCAATTTTCCTTTAATTCTAGCTGGTTGTTCAATACTTGCTGAGGAAAACCAGTATGCTGTTGCCATTTTCATGCTTCACAGTGGCTATGGTGCATTCTTGTTAGTGTACTGTGTGCTTAGATTTCAGCCCAAAATGTTTAGTCTGGGTCTCAACTGACCAAAAAATCTGTCATCCGAGGTGCAAATGAGATTTTTTTTAAAGAGGATTATTTCTTGCCACACTGTGACCAACTTTGTGTAAAGTTGCTACGATTGTTGTCACACGCACAGAGAGACCATTTCAGCCACTTAGGCTTGTAAGCTCTTCATAGTTGCCACTGACCTCTTGGTAGGTCCCAAGATCAATATTCTCTTGGCTTTGTCATTCAGGAACCCCTAATTTAGAAATTAGGCCGTACACTTTGTAATTTTAACTCTAACTTGTGTTTTCCAAAACATTATTCCAAAGGACTACTCTCATTTATGGACAATTATACTGCCTACAATTATACTGCCTACTTCATCCCATAATGAAATACAATGCTAAGTTTTGTGAGCAGTATATTTGCACTGCCATGCATTACTAGTAGTGAGATGTTTTTTTTGGTTGTACCCCAGGAGGTTTATATTGGTTACTCTGATCAAGGGGCTGATCACTTATCCAAACCAGATCAGATTTTAAATGTAATTCTGCTTTTTGATGTTTTTGAATGTTGGGGCTTATAATGGGCAAGTAAGGCTGAAAAAAGCTAGAGTGTAATTGTTTCTTGTACTGTGTCAAAAGATATGGATTGTGACAGAGTATTATGATGTTCTGAGTATAACACATGACCACACTGACTGAAAATATAACCCAGTACCATTCATGAACGATTCCATCATTTTAAGGGCCTCATCGATTATTCATTGGATTGAAACTTTCTGGAAATTGCATGAAATTAAAAGAATCATCCATTTCTGTCGTGGCAGCTGCTTCAGAAGCTTAATTTCAATTTTAATTATGCACATTCATGTTCGAGCCAGAGTGTGCATCCACAAGATAAAATTTGTGGAATCAATCGATTGCTATAATACGGTTTCTTATTCCTGCAGGAATGCACAATGAATGTGTAATCAATAGAGACTCAGAAACACCATCTGTCTGGGTGGCTGCTTTGGATTCCTCTTCCAAATTAAATTAGTTTCAGTGACACATTATTGTCATTATCTAAATGATTCAGCATGCACAGACACCAGCCTGGAGAAATAACTGCATGGTGGCGAGTGTGTGCCAAAGAGTGCAGTCTTGTGAAGTATCAGGTACTTTGGCAAAGTTACAGAACTGTTGTGGGAGTAAAAAGGGCTCTGCAGAGCACAGGATGTGGATGTATTTATTTGTAGGAGTGGATGTTTTACATGAGCTTAGAGAGCACTCTAGTCAACGGCAGGAGATAATGCTCTCTTATAAAACCCTGAAAGAATAGCAGTCCTAATGAGCAGATGACTTGTGTGAAAAAATACTATCTGGTCAAAACTATGTGGACACCCAGAGATCACATTTATGAACATTATTTGTATACCATTGTCATTTATATTAAGCTGGTTTCCTATTTCTGGGTTTCACCTTTTTTTGGAAAGACTTTTGGAACATGTATATGAGGATTTCCTTCTGTTTAGCCACATGAGCTTTGGTGAGGTTGGGCACTGATATCCTGTTTCCAGTCATCCCATAGATTGATTTGGTTAACGTCTCTGAAAGCTTCTCACACCAAACCATTTTTCAAGTTGGAAGTTAGTGGCCGTTCTAAAACAATTGGAGTGCTATTTCCCTTCCATATATATATATATATGAAAACTGACTAAATAATTTTTACGTGCGCCCCTTGTTTCTATATTCACTGTCCATTTGATCAAATCCACTTACCATATAGATGCATGTTGTAGTTCTGCAGTTACATTGTAGTTAATCTGTTTCTTTATCTACTTTTTTAGAACTACAGTGACACTGATTTTAGTGTGTTGTGCTGGTGTGGTTGGATCAGACACAATAGTGCTGCTTGAGCTTTTAAACACCCCATTGTCACTGCTAGACTGGAGATAGTCTACCAGCCAAAAAGAACGTTTAAAGGATGACTAACAGAAACTGTACAACTGATGAACAACAACTTCACAGTTCCCATTTCCATGCTCTCCTCTGAAATACATTCTCACATTGTAAACACAACTGAAAATAGGTTGCACTGTCACATAAAATACAGTTTCTTGTGAAACCAGGGCCTGAGTGAATCGGGTTTATTTAAGTGAAGTTTAAATAGTAAAAAAAACAATATGTGGTAGTCAGTGTTCATATGAATCAAAAACAGTGTATGGGGAACTCTGCCGTATCTGAAACTATTTATCCAATAACTGCTCTATACCATGTACATTTACATTTACGACATTTAGCAGACACCCTTATCCAGAGCGACTTACAACTGATACAGTCTTACAATTCAAGCAATCATGGGTTAAGGGCCTTGCTTAAGGACCCAACTGTAGCACCTTGGCAGAGGTGGGATTTGAAGTCCAGTACCTTAACCGCTAGGCTACCACATGCATCAATGTAAAGCTGCTTTGTGACAATGTCTATTGTAAAAAACGCTATACAAATAAAAGTGAATTAAATTTAATTGAGTTGAAATGAACCACAAATGAACCTGGTGAGTTTCTCACTAAACAGTTCCTGTTGACATTGATGGGTAAATAAACAGTTTAACATTAAACGAACCATAAGCAAGAACCAGAATTAAGACTGAACAAATCCGAAAACGAAACAAAAACCATGAAATGAGCAAAGAAGCGTGGATAAGTTTAGACGTGTTAACAAACGAAACAACAAATAACATTTCAATCAGCAAACGTTCAAGCCAACGCGTTCAATCGAGAACGACTAAAACCACACCGAGAAAACATTTACAAATCAGAACAGGTCCGAGGTTTCATACTGCTCACAAATATTATGGGATGTTTCGTTTTGAAATTTGGCCGTATATTTATGACCGCTGATACACAGATCGAAGAAGTTGCGCTCACTGGTGGGTTCTGACAGAAAACAGAACGCAATGGGCTGTGAAATCAAAGTAACCCCCCATCCCCACCCCCAACAAAACCCCCACCTCCTCCATGAAATAAGAAATTCATAGAAACCTGGAAAATCTCACATTGATTTACACTCTGGAAACGCTGATTAAACACGGGGAAAACATCAGAAGCTTTAGAACAGGCTTATGAATCAACCTGCACAAGATCTTTTGCTTCTTCTCATTGCACACAACCAAGACAGCACAAATCCAAACCCAAACACGAGCAATATGTAGCGTATTTTAGCAGATCCAGACTGCCAAGAGCACACCGTTAATATAACTGTGAACTTCAATAAACCATGATGAACCAAAACACGTCCAAAACAGATCATGTGTGAGAGCAGATCAGCTCTTTGAGTTATGGGTCAGAATAACCGTGACGTCTACAAAGAACAGAACAGATTGAACAGAAAATGGTTAGATAAGAGAAAACGAGTTCAATTACGCTAAATATCAGCAAATGAACAAGAACAAATATTGTTTTTATAAAAATCACAACCCAATTCTAGATAAGATGACATTGTAAATCAGAAAGCGCTAAGACAACGCAAAGACAATTCAGGCAAGATAATTTACAGACACAAGAAATAAGAGCGGGGCGGCACGGGGGCTCGGTGGGGGAGCACCCCTGCCCCACAGCAAGAAGGTCCCGGGTTCAATCCCAGGGTGGAGCGGTCTGGGACCTTTCTGTGTGGAGTCTGCATGTCCTCCCCGTGTCTGCACGGGTTTACTCCGGGTCCAAAGACATGCGTGTTAGGTTAATTGGTGTCTCTAAAGTGGCCCTTAGTTTGTAACCTTGTGCATGACTGTGTGTGTGTGTTTGTGTGTGCGCTCTATGATAGATTGGTGCCCCATCTAGGGTTGTTCCTGCCCCTGCACCCAGAGTTGCCGGGTGGGCACCGGCTGGGCCGCGACCCCGTGTGGATTTAGCGGAAGAGAACGAATGAGTGAATCAATGAATAAATGAGAGCCACTTTCTCACAAAACAAAACAAGCAAACATTTTGAAAAGATTAAGACAGATTAAGCAGAAAACGAAATGCAAAAAGTACAAATTTTCATTTTAAACATGTTAAATCCTCTATTTGTAAAATAAATAATAAAAAACATCACTAAAAGAGCATTTTATTATAAAAAAAAACAATTAATACTAATTCTGAAGGGCATTTTTATGACTATGTTTTCTAATGTTATATACATTCTTTTTATTATTTTACATACTTAGAATTATTTTTAAGGTAATTTCTTTTCAATAATTATTATTATTAATAAGGTTTGCACATTTTTTGTAAAGGGCTTTGAGTTGCATGTATGTATGAAAGGTGCTATATAAATAAAAATTATTATTATTATTATTATTACTACAGTCACTCACAGTATCATTAGAAATCATTCACTTACACAAGAGAATATTTCGATACCAGATAACAAGTATAAAAAAACAAAAAACAAGAATCACTTTCTCACGAAAACAAAACTCACAAATTAAATGTTAATAACTCAAGATATAATAAAATAATAACATTTTAGACAACATGGCAGATCATGTTAAATCATTTCCCAAATCCAAATCACGCCTTCACAAACCAGAAGGCCATAAAAAATCATAAGACGCCGTCACTGAGAGCATCACTAAGACTGCCCCCGAGAAAGAATCCAGTTCTGTGGTGCGTTGTGTCTAAAAAATATAAAACAAATCAGTTACATTTAAGCACACCTTAAAAAACTATTAACCTGAAATGACAAGGTGAAAAACTAACTGAGCCATTACCTCAGAGTGTGGAATTTTTTAAATAAATTTTAAGAAATTACCAAATTTGAATTTGCACTGTTTATAATACACTTGAACAGAATTATTAACAGACATTTTTATACACTAAGTCTATGAATTAATTAAATTATATTAATTTCTTTGACATGCCTCCATCTAGTGGACATATATATAAACTACACAGTGATTTATGATTAGGCTAATAAAGTTTGTCTTACTGAGGACAATAGTGGAAATATTTGATGTGTATAAAGTAGGGGTTCCTCCCCGTGTCTGCGTGGGATTACTCCGGGTACTCCGGTTTCCTCCCGCAGTCCAAAGACATGCGTTTTAGGTTAATTGGCGTCTCCAAATTGTCATGGACTTGGGTACACAAAACACCCCAGCTGTGTAACTGGGAACA
>JAUZSU010025636.1:0-10594 GCA_034780255.1 Parotocinclus maculicauda | reverse complement strand
CATTGCTTTCTCCACCCCTCCCCATTTATCCGGGCTTGGGACCGGCGTGCAACTGCTTCCAGTTACACGGCTGGGGTACAAGAGTATATACTGTATAATAAATAAAATAATGACTATTGTAGATGATTTGAGCATTATTTAGTTCAGTAAACAGATTCACTCAAGTGACTCATATTCTTTAGTGGTAATCTTCTCATCCCCGGTCAGCAGGAGTTAGCAGGAGTTTGCTCCGGATAACCTGAGGACTGGAAATGGTGCCGGGAGCTGATTGGCCTCCTCTCCCTCAGTAACACAAAGCTCTGTCTCCATGTGATGCCCAACCAAGAGCATAGGTGGATGTTTGTGAATGAACTTTGAGGTTGGCTGGAAACCCTGCCAGATGTACCTTCTGTGTCCTGTCTGCTAACTTAGGGCTCTGGGGTATTGGGGTATGTCAGGACATTTTGCTGTGTCCTCTGGGGTCTTTGCCCTACCAGACACCTGTTTGCCCTGACAGGGACTTAGTACCTACTTACAGCCTAATCATCAAGTGCTTTTCTGACTCCCACACTCCAGCTTATCTCAGTTTAAACTTGTTATATAGGTAATGAGAAAAATGTTTGGACAGTGGAACAAGTAAAATATGAGGGTGGAGCATTTAATACCAGAGTAGTCATGTGATCGATATTTTATGAACTATACAGTACAATAATGGATCAGATGAATAAAATATAGGATGACACAGAGCAGTAATGCAGTCTGATACAGTGTGTAATAGTAACGTTCTGGAGGACACTGTTACAGAGAGCGGAGCAGGAGATCCTGTTTCCACATTGTTTTGTATTGTGTTCCACCCTAAGGTTAATCCTGGCCTAGGGAAGTAAGAGAGTTTCTGTTAGGAATTCCAGTTGTTTAGGGGGTTTTGTAGGGTAAAAGCCACCCATGTGCCTGGCCTACTTACTACACTCAAGATCTCAAACATGCTTTAGTCACTGAGCTGTGGACGTCACACACAGATACACACTGGCATGCAAATATTCAAAGTATGATGAGATGAAAAATCCAAGAAATCAAGAAATTTGCCGTATTAAAAGATGTAAATATTTTGAAGCAGGATGGGATCACATGGGCAGAGATACGAAATAATAGACAGAGTAAACCTTAAAGAAGATTTATGGGACGAGTTGCTGAAAGAAGCCTTGTGTAATATCTCCCCAAAAGGTTTCAAAGTGTGCTAAGTGCCAGTGGAGGTCAACCTACATATGGACTTTTGCCTCTAGAAGTCATTTTGCTCTGAAGACTGTCTTCCGTACCTACTGTATTTTCTGTTTGTATCCTAATAAGCAGGCAGGGAAATAATTATACCTGGCCATTATACCATTTATAAAACAACAAATCAGATCCGGCCTAATACTTTTGGTGATGCAGTTTAAGGGGACCAGTATCACTAAAAAAGTGAGCAGGAGTTGGATTCTACTGGCTGGCAGAGGGAGAAGGTTGGTATAAACACTCAAGTCTCCAAACACTCCATTTGTCCTTCTTGGTGTTTTTCTAAGCCATTTAGGAGATTTGGGAGATGTTTTAGGATATCTGAGGTGCTCTAGGATGTGCTACAAGGCTTGATTTCTGACTTGTTTCTTGCTTGAATGTTTTTATGTTCACACTGCTGACCACATATGAGGTAGAAATTCAGAATTGAACCACTTTTACCTATCAACCCATTCTTAGTGTCCAGTCTTCATGCTTTCAAATTTAACTACTTGTCTGGAAATGTAACTGAGTTGCTCAACACTGTCTGGAAAAAGTCATTTGTTTTGCACACTAGACTCATCCAGTGATGCTTTTTAGTCACCATTTGAAGGCCACTGCTTTAAGAGCATTGGAGATCAATGTTAAAGGGCTGTGTGAGTACACATTAAGTGCCATTGACACATGCTGTGGCTGTACTGTGGGTGGCTTTGAGAAAAGTGCTTTTTGTAAATCATTTAGCTTTCCAAATAAAAAAAAAATACAATATAGTCTTGTGGGATCTCCACCCCCCCCTTGTATTCCCTGTTGGCATTGGGGGTTTTGAGCATCAATATATCATATTGTGTTGCCTGTTAATTTGGGGTATAACCTACAGTGCTCATGTCGACTCCACTAGACACAGCCGTCTGTCAGTCTTCAGAATACAGGAAAAGACCCAAATGATGATATTTATTGGCGTTATTACAATTTTCTTTGAGAACCATGGGACATCGGGACATTTAAATGGACGCCAAATGCAACCGAAACAACCTAGGGCAGTCAAATCTGTATGAAACCATTCAGTAGGTCACTGAATTATATAAACAAGGCTGGTTTCCATATGTATGTGTTAGTTTCATTGTCATTGAGAGGAATTTCGTGTCAAAATAACTCAAATCAGGGGCGTACAATCCTTACGGTACTGAAAGGGTTAACGGTCAAGGTTCTAATTGTTAAAGGATATGAAAGCCTAAAAGAGGCTCCACTGGCGAGTGGATTCCACTTTCTGGCAGCCCCAAACTTCAAGTTTCAAGTACTTGATAAAAGGTAGCATATTTACATTTTTGTCATTTAGCAGACACCCTTATCCAGGGCGACTTACAACTGATACAGATACACTGCTCACAAAAATGAGGGGGTATCTCAAAATGACATATCCCTTAATGAAATATCCCCTCATCTTTGTGAGCAGTGTATTTTATTCTTAGCTCCCAGACATTTCCGATTTTTTAGAAGTTAGAAGTCAGATTTCTGCAAAACTCTGTGCCAAGATATGCAACCCTGAGCCGCGAATCAACAGGCAGAATTAAAAAGGGTAGAGAAGTGAAACGCAGACCTAGGCAATATCCTTGACCTACATTTACCCTGACTTTAGGGACATTCTGGCGTTCCACCTCACCCCGAGAGCTCAAGCAGAACTTTCAGTTTGATTAATACGGCAACTTTTGTTCAAGGACGTGATTGAACTGACGAAAAAACCCAGGGTTCGAGTGATTGATACGAACTCGGAAAAGGAGGTTACTGCTCGTACTTTCATCACACTTTCAATACATTGAGATCTTTACATCGGGTGGACGAAATGACTCGGACTTACAACCGTGTGAGAAGAAAGCAAGAGAAGTTCAGGAGGAAGTGAATGTACTTGTCATGCACAGATCACATGTGAAAGCCAGGCTTCCTGAACATTGAGAAACACATTGCTGCAGCCCAAGTCTGTTTTCTCACAGTGGAAGAATATTAGAGCACGCATTCGCAGCTTGGTTGTGTGTGGATTTTGTGACTAAAGGGAGTGTTTAACAGTATTAAAGCATAGTCGTGGAAGATTTTATTACTGTTGGTAGGTGTGTATTGGACGTCCGACGGTCGTGGCTCAGCGATTTAACTGAATTGTCAAACCGTTGTGGGTTGTGAGTCCATGTCCAGTCTGTACCGAGCTCCCACTGTTGGGCCACTATAAAAGCATTTATTTGCAACAACCCCAAGTCAGACTCATTTGGACTGTATGGGAAATTTAAATTCAGTATTTGCATTGACTTTTATTCATAGCAGATAGATACTTTATTTTTGGTAAACTTGATTTCATTTAATAATGCATTCAATAAATGCATTCCTCTTCAAGCCTGCAACACATTTTCAAAAACATGTGACAGGGACAATTTAGTACTAGTAATGAAGCAGTAATTAACAAATAATTGTGGGCACTTGGGATCAAGCCAGCAATTTGTGTTTCAGCATAGTCGTTCAAAGTAGGCATGTATTTATACTTATTAGCAGTTCCAATAAAAGTAAGTAAGTATATGAAAAAAATCTATGTTTTACCATGTATAGTATATAGTATATTTAGTATATATTTTAAAAGCTTGAAGCTGGCAGAGGTGGCAAAGTATGTGGTGGAGAATCGACGCACACCAAAATACCAAACTGTTTGTGAAATGACAGCATCAGGGATGGGTTTGGTACACTATGCAGTACGGTATTTAGTATTTAGTTCTTAGTAATTACAATAATGTTCTGTAATTATGAAACTGTATATCATTAAAAAATCATTTCAACCTACTGGTCACTAACCAAGCACCTTAACCATCCAGAACATCAATCCAGCACATTACTACCAAGCCAGGGGGTTCGAATCACTACCAGTCCAGGACCATAACCATCGAGCTACCAGTGCCGCTTCCTTATGATCATTTAACCTGCTTCTCAGTGGTTTAGTAGCTCAACCACTGAGCTAACACTCACATAATTGGTTTCCCACTGGGTGTTTTTGTGGTTAAATCTCAAGTGGCGTACCACTGGGCATGAAGGGCACTATGTATGTATGTAAGACGTTCAGATCAAGCAGCATCTGGGAAAGGCAAAGGCTTATATAACGATCCCTGTCTGATTTCTGCAGTGTTTAAGTGGTCATGCATACTCCAATCTAGAAATCAGATGAGCTAATCCAGTAAATACTTATTTCTAGAGATTTGGCTTTATTTGGACTTATTTACATAGACCTAGTGCTGATTTCGTTGCAGGATCTGGCAACCATGGAATTGAGTCTGCACTCACTTTAAAAACCTCTCTTCTCTTTGTGTCAGGCTCAGCCTTTTGATTTTTTCTCCTTGATGCACATGCTGTCCTGAGATGATCCTGGTTGACAGTGGATGGTGCATGTAGGGACACCCCTGAGTTGGTCAAATGTTTAGAAAGTGAGATTTGGATTTTTAGGAACATGGTTTTTGAGAATCTGAGCTGTTTACCAGACGTTGTAGCTTTCAGCCGAGCATTAGGAGCTAAGACTGTTGTGCATAAACATGAATGGAATGCCAAGATTGCTCTGACGAATCAAATCTATTTCGACTTGTTTTTAGATATTAATGATGCTTGGGGATAACCGTTACAAATCTGATTGAGTGTTATAGTTTAGGCGTCATGCTCAGGTCAGTAGACGTCTGGACAAATAAGTCAGTCAAGGGTAACAACCTGTGTCGTAATGAAGGACACGCATTAGTCACACAAAGCAGGAATTAGGTGTAACAATGTCCTGCCCTAATTTGAAAGGAGCGTGAGTGGCTTTAGCTGCCTAATCTGAACGGAGTAATGAGATTAATTTCATGCCGAGCATTACTGTAGCTAATGCTAGTAAACGGGCAAAGCAGAACTCGTAAGAAACAGACAGAACAGGACATTTAGTTTTGCTTTTTGTTTACGGTTGTATAAAGGACTGAGTAGGGCAAAGACAGAGAGACGCATGGTGGGCTGGTGGGGGTGGGGTGGGGGGCTCAAATAAACAAGGGGCCCCTAACGATTATTTGCTTCTACAATTCAGAGAACTGTATGGAAAACGCAAATAAAAACCCCACATGTACTTTTATTTTGTTGCAGACAGTGTGAACCCAAGATAGTTTTTTCTCATTTTTGTCTCACTTTTTTCATGAGCTTCGTTTAATCAACTTAATTTTATTTGGTAATAAACATCCGTTTTTAATTTTCAGGCCTGCAGCACAAAAAAAGATGGCAATAAAAACAATTCTCACGCCTTTATTGAGAAAATGAAATAGTAATGCGATTTTAAACAGGTGATGTCAGCAGGTGATTGGAATCATGATTTAGTTCCAAAGCAGCATCCGGGAAAGGCAGAGTCTTATATAACGATCACGGTCTGATTTCTGAAATGTTTAAGTGGTCATGCATACTCAATCTAGAAATCAGATGAGCTAATCCAGTAAATACTTATTCTTAGAGATTTGGCTTCATTTGGAGTTATTTATATAGACCTGGTGCTGATTTTGTTGCAGAATCTGGCAACCATGGAATTAAAGGGAGCACCCGCTACACAGCTACCGAACACTTTGTAGAGACACTGAGTCACACTACTCTCGAGAAAAGGAAGAATTGGATGAGTTAATATTAACGTTTGACGTTTACAGAGCACATTTCTGTGAGTCATGCAAACCTGGAGGTTTCCGGTTATCTGATAATCCACGTGCGTGCATATCCGTTGATCGGATTACTGACAAGATCAGATTTTTTGCTGTTATCTGATTCTTAAGTGTATATAAAGGCACTCTGTGTTCTTCAAAGGAAGGCTGGATTGTCCTGTTGACAAATGCATGGGCGTTCCTGCAAAAAATGTTTCTGAACAAAACCAGAAAAACATGAAATATCTTGGGGTCATGCTGTCTGCAACGGAATACATGTCAAAGTAACTCTAAGGAATCCTGCTTTTTTGCGGTGGGGCAGTGCCGTAACCTGGCAGGAGGCCAAAATTCCTTTAATGGCTGAAAACCCTTAGGCCCCCATTGTCTGGAGACATTGTTAAAAGCAAACCTGTCCGAAGGGAGTGATTTGGTAGTGCTTTAACTTGTCAGGCCACATTATAAACTGGACTTACCAGTCTGTACCAAATCTCAGGGGTACTGTTAGTATCGCAGGGGTGATTCCAGGCACCCCCAGAAAAACAGGGAGAAGTTGAAGACTGAGGAACCGCCTTTAATCTTTAATCAGGTATTCAAAAGTGGTTATTGGTTGACCAAGAGTTCCTTTGTTTGCACATTCCTTTTTGGTTCTTGAATGTTATAATGAGTTGTTAAGGCTTCTCGAATATTGGGGGAATTTCATTCTGTTTTGTAAGCTTCCACCCTGAGTTTCACTTCTTGATGGCCTTATGATTATGAACCTGAGTCTCTGTATAGTTCGTCTCAGAATAACGCAAAAGAATTCTGCTGAATCTGTGAAAACTGGTGTTATTAAATGGTATTTACTGTGGGAATTCTGAAATACGCCAATCTAAGAGCTAAATAGTTGACACTGTGTTCAGACAGGAAACTCTGAAATAAGAAGTGGTCGTTGTGGTGACAGCGCATGTAATACAGTACAGACTTTTGGATCTACAAGCTCCTTTTTTCTCTTGAATGCTCAGTTTAGTTAATTTTTTAGAAGTTTTTGCCAGCATTGCTTTCTGTATGGCTATTTTCTTTTAAGGCTTGGTGGTATAGCAGCGTAACTGTGGGTTCCTGTTGTGCTAGAGAAGGGTTGTGGCAGATTATGACTCTTTCCTGTTTATTTTCTTAAATAATTAGTACAAAAAATATGATGCTGTATGGTAAAAAAGAAGTGATTTGAATTCTGAATAAAACTATGACTTCTTAGCAGTTTTTTTTTCTTAAAAAAACGACACAGCCACTCGACTTATGCATTTTTAAATTTTAATTGAAAACTAAAGAATTGCTAGCAGGTTTAATTCAATTCCTTCATGATGCTCAACAAAAAGTGAGAATGGACATCCAGTACAATTAAATAAGTGACTCCATTTTAGGAATCCATTTCTATATTCAGGAAGAGAGATCCTTAATGTCAAAACCCAACGTAAGGTATCATCTGTATGAAAAACACAGAGATTTGCATCCAGATGGGACTAAAATGATCAGAGTTTTTTAAAACTCAGCAATTCTGAGGGCAATTTTCTTAAAAACCGACGTGGCCAATCCGGACGGAAATAAGTAAAACCACTCTTGTCAAAGAGGAAATCGTCGCAGGACATGGTGTCATTTTTTTAGCCCCATCCGGGTAGGTCTGTAGATATAAGATGCATTCAAAAAGTTAATTCAAAGCATACGACGGCGTAAGGAAAAAGTTTGTGTACCTTTTGAAACGTACTGAAAAAATTATGGACGAGTAACGGCCAAATACTTGATATAAAAATTTGGACTGTAAACTAAATATGGACTAAATTTCATTTAGCTAAAGTGTTACGTCAGCTCTGGTGCCTTTGACTGTATCTGCACCCCCTCACAGACTCTGCCTGCATGTTCATCTGGATTAGATTACACAAAGGCATGGCTTCTCTTCCCTCACTAGCTCACCCGGGGCTGATGCATGCGTGCACATGGACACAGTGACTACTGGGAGTTTGGCTAGCACTGAGCCTGCTCAGCAGGAACAGTTTGTAATCGACAGCATGCATTTTTCGAGCAGCTTATTTTGGGTCCAGGACTATGAAAAGGTCTCTGTAAAAGAGCGAGCTAGAGCTTTTCGCTCCAGAGGCCCAGAACTGAGTGTTCTGCTTACCAGGAATACGGTCAGTCACCCGAGGCACGTTCTAATGTTTACCTCCACACTACCTGTATGTTCTCTCTAACCTGTAACTACACTGCTCCCAAATATTAGCTCCCAAATATTCCCTTACATGTTTGCTGAAGATCTGGATCATCTGGCCGATCCTCCGTGTTGTTCGTAATCATGTCTAGCGAACGACAATTTTAGGTCCATCGTCTTTGTTGTACAATAGTGGTGGTATTATACTTCTCTCTGGTGCATTTACATACCATTTGCACACAGTGTTTGTGTAAATATAGCCTTTATACTGTGTTTACATTCCAGTACCAAAGAATTGTTGTGTGCCTTTGATAACGTCTGATCCATGTCCAATTCGGTCTGGACAGAACGTAATGTGGTCGTTAATCGCCGCGCCTAAATGTATGGATTTATTTTGTACAGTTTGTACAATTTACAGCTGTTAGAAGATTCTCTTATCTCAAAGTCACTTTAGTTTTAGGAGAGAGATCCCTGGTTCGAACCCCGAATGTTCTCCCTGCATCTGTGTGGGCTTCCTCCGTTTATTCCATTTCCCTCCACAGTCCAAAGGTGTACATTTCTCTCTAGTGTCCCAGTGTCAGTTCGTGTGCCCAGTAATGGACTGGGACCATGCCTAGGGTTGGATCCCACCTTGCACTCTGTGTATTTGGACAGGCCCTGGCTCCTTTGCAGCTCTGAATTGAATTAAGCGAGTATGAATGATGATTTACAGGCTTTGCTCAAGGGTTCAACAGTGAAAGCTTACTGCTCACGCACTTTATATTCGGCTAGACAAGGACGGCCGAGGGGGATGGGCTGCTCCGGCTGCTCGCTGACCCCTGATGGACTGGCGTCACATCCTGAGCACACTTACGACTGTCCTCTGTGTCCTCCAGGATATCTCCTGGACCCTCTCCAACTTACACCAAACCCAGAAGTACATGCTACCTAAAAATCAATAAACAATATTGGTGTTGATCAAAAACCTGAAAAGTGTTGATCAGCGCAACCCTGTCACACCAAGTTTAGAGATTTGAACGCTCAGCCCTAGGTAATATACATTTACATTTACATTTACAGTATTTAGCAGACGCCCTTATCCAGAGCGACTTACAACTGATACAATCTTACAATCCAAGCAATCTGGGGTTAAGGGCCTTGCTTAAGGATCCAACTGTGGCAGCTTGGCAGAGGTGGGATTTGAACCCTGGACCATCGGGTCCTGAGCCCAGTACCTTAACCGCTATTCATGCAACTGTTACTGAACTGAAGTCAGTTTAGTTATGAAACATTAACATCACATTATAAAATATATATATGTCTTATAATGGTCCACTGTTTAATAGTAGATTTTTTTATATTCGAATTTCCATAATTTAGTGGGGCGGCACTGTGGTGCAAGCGGGTAGCACGGTCACCTTAGAGCCCCAGAGATTCCCAGTTTCATCCCATACCAAAAAGACATGCATTTGTTTGCTCCAGATTGTCCCAGAATGGTGTCTGAGTCATGGACTGTATATATAGCGTATGGTCTGATTAGTATCGATGTAGGATTTCTCCTGTGGTGAATAACCAGTAATGCAGACGCTTTATTAAATAAACAAACAAAAATCCTTTTAGCAGATGCTTTCAGTGGATGACTTTCAACTGATGGTTAGAATCCAAGCAATTGAGATTTAAGGGCGGCGCCTAAGGACATAAGTACCATCCGAGAATAGGAATAAGAGCCAAGTTTACACCGCCCTGGTTGGGACAATAGTCTTCCGCTAGTATTGGGTGATAAAGCTTTCTGACTGCCCTCCCATCAAACACAACCTGAAGGCACCACTGGGACTCCCTGCACTGGTGGAAGTTTCTCTTACTCTTTAACTATCTTAGACTGGACTTCCCCATAGGTTTATTTAATTGTTAGCTAGTTTACAATGTGTAGTCTTTTACAGAAGTTTAGGCACTGCACTCCAGAGACCCAGATCTGTAAAAGTGAGTTTTATATCAGGGGTCTGTGAGATTTAAATTTTGGCATCTTTCAACTGATCCAGTAGCATCCCACAGGATCCACAGGAAAAGCCGACAGCTTTCAGCTGTGCAAGTTGCTCTACCGGTGCACATCTCCCAAAAAAATAATTGAATTCACTCGGGTTAGATGATAAGCCTTTTTCAGTGGTGGAGCAATAGTTGTGCCTGCAAGTATTCTGTATTTTTCCTCTTGGAAAAAATCAGTAAAAACATGTTTTTGTCTAGGATAATGTTATTGTTCCTTTTTTCCAGATCATGTAGCCAGTAGCACTTATCATAGCTAAATCGAAAAATGTACAACCAGTCAATGTGATCGGTATCAGAATCAGCAGCATAAAACATGATCAGAGCATCCCTAATAATAATAATCATAATCATAATCATAATTATATATAGCCATAACACCAATTCTAGTCCCACTTCTGCCAAGCTGTGTTAGGGTTCCTATCTCCCCTGGTGCGTTCTGCCGTCCTTGCCGGTCGCCATTACAGAGCCATCGGTAGGACGGCTTAATATCCACTGACTTAATTAT
>JAUZSU010025625.1:0-10594 GCA_034780255.1 Parotocinclus maculicauda | reverse complement strand
CACGTATATAATAGGATTTGTTTGTGTACTTTATGATTTGGTCTTAATAAGCGGCTGGTCCCATTAACTGGTGGTCCAATTAAACGGAATCGACTGTACTCCAACCTACAATCCAAGCAATTGAAAGTTATGTGCTTATGCTTAAACGCCAAAAAGTGGCAACCATGCTGTGCTGGAACCCTCGACCCTTTGGTCCCTAGTCCAGGACCTTACATAACACACCACCAAAGTTCACATATATGTGATTAATGTCAATGACTTTGGGAAAATGTGTAATAACTAATTTAATCTCCTCCTTCTGCAATGCAGCGTCTAAAAAGATTACTATCATAATCTTTGAATGTCATTTCTAACTCAGCAGAATGAAAATACCAGAACAGTACACCGTGATCCTTCTGAACCTCTGCAGGAAAAGTATAAATCATGAAACATCATATAGACCTACTTTAAAGAAATCAAATATGTTAGTAATATGGTTATGTTTTATGTTTGGTAAATTTGTATTACAACAATGTAACATATCAACAAGTCTGACATAGAGCTGTATCAGGTGTGTTGAATGTTAATAAAACTTTGCGGGGTACTGACTCTCCAAACTGTAATTTTGAATTGTACAGACTACAGCACACCATCTGACATGAATGTCAATCATTTGCCTACTAATTTTGTATTTTTGTCATTTTTTAATTCAATATATCTCCTACTAATTAAACTCTAATTGAGTGATAGAAAATCCTAACAAAACTTAAATTAAATTTAGTGCTTATCCAGAACAACTTACATCAGATAAAGACTTGTAATGCAATGTAATAATTCAGGGGTCCAAGACTGACAGCTTCTGCACCATCTGGTCCATAGTTCAGTACCACAATCCCAAGTTCTGGAAGC
Source organism: Parotocinclus maculicauda (assembly GCA_034780255.1). Taxonomy (NCBI): domain Eukaryota; kingdom Metazoa; phylum Chordata; class Actinopteri; order Siluriformes; family Loricariidae; genus Parotocinclus; species Parotocinclus maculicauda. The sequence continues at coordinate 9,706 of JAUZSU010025625.1, read as the reverse complement.
TAAAATTATAGACCTTTGCCAGTTTTAAATTGTAATGCCTTTGGCTCATATTGAGGTATTCCACAGTAGCAGCAGTTATTACAGTTGTTATCAGCTTGATTTGCTGTATACATGGTTGTACATTGGAAATTAACATAGTTGAGTTTATGCATCTACAGTATATTTGTTTAATCAACTCCTGTGTTTAGGAATGCAAAAACAGTTCCCAGTAGTATTTGGTTGGTGGTGTTTTTGAGCTTAGGTCTACAGTACACACATTCTGTGGAGAGGTGTTTCTCTGGCCAAGTTGTGGTTGTGCAATGTGGTGATGGACTGAATAAAGTGCTGGCACAGGAGGAAATACTAATAGATGATTGTTTCTTGCAAACTCTCTCTTTCCCTATGTTTTCCATGAGGATGGATGGTGTCCGCTTGGCCATGCGCTTGACCTCATGTCTGTCTCCACAAAATTACTATATGGACACTTACAAGGGTTCATTACACAGGAGCTCTGGGTTTGCCCCCACTCTCACTAAACTTGTCTAAAATCTGTTTGACTGAGTGCATTATACAAGGCACACGCCATGTGAGGCATGCTATTTTAGAGGTTATGGTGACCCCCAAGGGTGATCTCTGGGTCACTTTCTGCCCTCCAGCACTAACAGAAGGTGTTAATGATAAGTGAGAGGTGCCATGTGTGTAACACTGACCATAAATGCCCAGCAAAAGGGTCAGGTCTGGTTAAATGCTTTGTCAGGCTTGGTAATTCTCCTCCACCCAGCCTCCCTTCTCTGGTGTCTACCCGCCCACCAGTTGAGTCATAACACACGCACACTGACAGTGCCAAATGTGATTCACTAGGCTGAGGGTTTTCACCTCTGCTAGATTAGTGTTCACTGTGTCCTGTACAAGCCAGCAGATATTTGACGTCCGAGCACACGGTTCTTACTAATTGTTAGTGACTTCAGCATTAGTTTCAGCCACTTGTAAGAGTCTTCTACCATTAAACACAGTCACATATCCAGCATGTACTATTCAATGTGGTTACCAAGGCTGTATTGAAATTATTGTTTTCCATTTTGGCTTCACTTTGACCTCACGGACACACACACATACATACACACACGACTGGCTTCATGTCGAAAGTATGCTGTTTTTTCTCTTGTTGAGAGAGAGAGAAAAAGAAATGAAGAGAGAGAGAGGGATCGTTGGGCCACAGTACAGCGCCGCACGAAGCAGCTGTGGCACTCCCAGCTTTCCCCCTGATTGCTTTCAGCTGGTACTTGAACCCTGGGCCTTTTGGGTTTTGGAGGCTGGCCCAGACCCCACAATCCCCCCAGCGCCCCATCCAGCTGCCTGACCCCTCCCTGACCCCGCGCCGAGGATAGGAAAATACGAGCCGTGCCAAGCCAGAGAGACTCTTTTATTTTGCCTGCTGGCATGCTGCCGGTGACCAGGGCTTACATAATGGGAAACATAGCAGGACCCTGGAGAAACCAGGCCCCCTCCCCTCTTCTCCCCTCGACTCCTCTTTTTTTTCCCTTGCCCATCTATCCTCCTCTCTCCCCCTCATTGGTGCACTCTCTCTGTTCCCCTCTGTCTGTGATATATCTTTTGGGCCCTCGTGCTCGGGCACATTTATAACAGACGCCCTCGACACAATCCTGAAGCTCAGCCACCACCAGCACAACGGCCTAGCACGCACACGCTTACACACACAGGCACGCACGTGCAAGCGCATGCTCTGGCGAACTCTTATGTGTGTGTTTGTGTGTGTGTGTGTGTGTGTGTGTGTGTGTGTGTGTGTGTGTGTGTGTGTGTGCGCACAAGCAAGCACAACAGCCACCTCATTCGCTATCATCCACACAATCGTACATAATATATACTGTCTTGTAAATGTATTTAATGTGTGTTTTTAAGCATATGGAGAAAACACACTTGTGAGCAGCATCCTCATAACTGAACATCTACTGTATACATGCGCATTTCTCGCATTTGAGGTTTTGGTAATGCTAATGAACAGCTCAATGCACCTGTGTATTATGTCAGCGCTTAATTGCGCTTTAACACACCCTTCCAGTGCTAGAATTCATTGTATCTAATCCAAATCTGCATGTATATGGGAGTGGCTAAACATGATCAAGAGGGTTTGACTGTTTTATGATGCTTAGTGTGGTTACTGATCCCCAGTGCCACCTTGGCCTCCTCCACTCTGTCGTCTTGTGAAACCAGATGAGTCTCTCCATCCCTTTCTGACTATGAATGTGACTCATTCTGCCAGAAACCCAGGAAATGGGAGGTTGTGTGTGTGTGTGTGTGTGTGTGTGTGTGTGTGTGTGTGTGTGTGTCTGGCAGTGGGCTGCTGTACATGTGGCAATGTAAGTGGTTGGCTTATCTCTGCTCTCACTCATTCTCAATGCCAGCTGCCTTGGATAGCAGCAGTAAGACTCATCAATGTCGACAACAGATTCCCCCCATGTGATGAAACACTGACCAGCATCACCATGTCCTAACATTCAACATTCCTTCCTTCATTAAAAACCTTTGCTGTTTCTGTTTGGGCACATTCAATGTCATGGATGTGACATTTTAACAGATGTGCATGATTCCAGTTTTTATTAGTTCTAATAGTCCTGTTATTTTTTTCCACCCAATTTTGACTTATGACTATTTCTACCTGCTTACGTGAGTAAATTGGCAAAGTCGGATTGTTGGAACAAAATTATCGTCAGGACTTTTCCTTTCTGAGCCCGGACTACACGCCTCCATAATTGAACTCATATTGTTTTGCAAATTGTCTCATTGCCTGTGCAAACTTCGCATCAGTGAATCAGTGTACATATCATGTCATATAACCTTCCAGGGAAAACAAAGCTCTCTCTGCAAATTACAAACATGGAGTCATCTTTTCATCAGGAGAGCATGAGTCCATAAGCTGATGTGCCAGCCTATCATTGCCGTAAGTCTCTCTGCTTTCTGGATGTGAAGGATAGTGTTTTTTTTCTCTGGCTGATCAAAGTGTAATTATTCAGTCGTAGACATATTTGAGGATGTGTATGCAGAACATAGTTAGTGTTCTCCTACAGATGTGTTCATCTGTCCAATCATGAAAAATAAGCAGCAGTAACATGAAAACATTAAATTCACCTTGTAGGTTGGTGGCAAGAATATTTATTATCAGTTTATTACCAGGTTTGACATTTAAGTTGTAGTCATGCTTTTAAAAAACTTCTGAAAACATTCTGAACGTAAAATCAGCCATAAATACTATATTGCTGATTAAACCAAGCAGTGCTTGTCAACATCATTCTGAAGCGTCAGATAGTTCATTGTGCAACAAGTGCTGCTCAAATTTTCTGTGTCCGAAGTGACAGGTTTAATCATTAGTAGCCTGTTGATCAATTGTTATCCTTCCAAACTAGACTCAACACTAAACTGGGGTTACTCTAGGTTTTATTAGAGGTGACAAAGTAAATGCATTCTTCATAAGAATCTTAAAAGCTAAAACTGTCAATATTTTGCTGTTGTAGTGCTGATCTGGCTATTGTCGAATGCATATTCGACTACAGTGGTGGTCAAACATGGATCTTATCATTCGCCTTTCACTTCATCCTCCAGTACTTCATGTGGTGTGACTGTGGCCCTGGGAAGGTCTCACAAACTGCTGTGAGATTGAGTCATGGGGGGGTGTTGAGGGAAAATGCTGACCTCTTATCCTCCCTCACATGCTGTCTTTAATTTTTTAGACTGCCTTTTTTCTCACTTTCTGTCCTCCTTATGCTCCCTTTCTTCTTGCCCTGCTGTCTGCCCCTGTCTGAGTCTCTTGGATTGTAATAATAGGAATAATGATAATAATGGTGACCATGGCCGGGATGGCGATGTAAAGAAACATAATATTACAATAACAAACACCCTCTGCAGCCAATGGCCATAGACTGACCCTGTGTGTGTGTATGTGTGTGTGTGTGTGTTAGAGAAGAAGAGAGAAAGGGGAGAACGTGGTTGCTGGCATGCTGTATATACGGTCACTTCCTCTCCAGTTTAAACAGAGCAGGCTGTGCTGGCAGCTTCCATTCTCCTCTCCAAATGGTTTGCATCATGTTTAAACCCCCCTGCCACCCCACCCCACATTCACCCACCCACCCATTCTCTCTCTCTCTCTCTCTCTCTCTCTCTCTCTCTCTCTGTCTTCCTTTCTATTAATCACTGAATATCTCAAACTTTATGTGAATCTGTAAAAGAGAAAACCCATGTATTGCTTTCTTCCTTCCTGCTGCAAGGGCATAAGAAAAAACTACATATTGTATATAAACTAAACCATGACTAATGGATCTTTTTTCTCTTGGACATACCCTCTGAAGAGTTTAGGGACACATTTCCTGTTGCCTGAGAAATGGTTGAAAAATGGACCCTGCTCTCTTGGTGGGAAGGATGGCATTTCTCACTACCCTATCAATCAGACACCACCAGCATATAAGAGCTCATAAATACAGGATACTGCAGGTCAACTGTTTTGTGATGACTGTGAGTGATAGTCTGGGAAGCGCGATTTGCTGTCTTTAATACAGGGAGACTCTACTAGCTAGATAAAGTGAAATAAACTGGGGGAAATAATGGCCCTAAATACCCTGCAAAATGGGCTTTATCTTCCTCTTCTGGAAAAAGCCTATTTGGAAAGGTTGTTAGCGATTTCCAACCTCACCTTTCTTACCCACTCTGAAATTAAAGCCAAAAAAAACAAAAACCCAAAAACTGTGTTTGAATGTACTTAAGAAATACCCCTATATGTCAATACATATATTTTATTCCCATGATGCCACCTTGAAGTGGTGCCTTGTTGTGGATGGAACTTTCTTCTTGCAACCCGCTTGAATATCTGACATCATTGCAAAAGGATCTATTGGAAACATGCTGAACAGTTAGATGTTCTCAAAAATCTGATGCATAGCATATGGAATTGATGAGCTTGTCCTCCTCGCTGATACTTAGCACTCATTGCCATCTCCAGCAATAGCTGATCTGGAACCCATGCTAGCTGTTTATGCTCAGAACATACTTACTGAGCAAGATGGATGACAAACTTGCGAAGGGTAGGTGCTTCTTTTTGTTAATTGGTGGAAAAAACAAACCTACATAAGTATCAGTGACATTTTGTCTGCACATAAACCAATAATGTGGGTCGTTTAAGGTGTAAAATGTTACTTGAACACGTCTCTGGAAACAATTTCCATGGTATTCTATTCCACTTCTATTCGTGTGTGTGTGTGTGTGTGTGTGTGTGTGTGTGTGTGTGTGTGTGTGTGGTAGAGAGACAAGGGGCAATGCAAAAGAGAGCACAAGTTCTGCCTGTTAGCATTAAGCTTGTCATAATCTGTGCTTGAGCCATCAATCTTCAGATAACCCTCCTACCTATTAGTCACAGAGCCTTAGGATACATTATATATTATCCTGCTTCAGTGAGTAATCCTTTGACAGGCTGGCAGAGTGGCTGTGTGTGCATCCAACATTATGGCTGGGCATTTAACTGACCAAATTACCAAACATGGGTTAGAATTAGAGGATTAAACAGGGACACTACCTATCTCCAGATCTAGATCGTCATGCTTTAAAGCACTAGTTTTGTGCATTCATTAGTGATTTACACCTTTTATTAAACAAACAGGTGTGTGCATGTATTGCTTTCACATCTGATCTATCACCAATCATGCAGACTCATGCTCATAAGAGTGCAGATTATGCATGTGCACTGACAGCCTCACTGGGATTGAATATTAAAACATTTTGCTAGAGGCTTGGGTTCAGCTTGGAATTTTATGCAACTGGAACCAATCAGAATCAGAGTCATTAATTACTTTTTTTCTTCTGTATTTTTGCCAGGTACATTGCACTTCTGATGGTGGTATAGTCTTTTCTTTGGAGTCTCTTTCTGACTTTTGTTCTTTCCATCTGCTGATGCACTAATGTACCTGATTCTGTGTGTGTGTGGTTGGGTCAGGAGGCGGGGTGGGATGTTAATGAATGGATATGTAATTTGAAGTCTAGAAGCACCAACCATTTTGTATATCAAAGACGTCTCAAGGGTTTAGTCCACTCACTGAACTTGGTGCTGTCTAGATACAGATTTTGCAAGAACTTCATATGGTATCTAGAAAGTAAAACTGCTGTACATACACACCGCAAAGCATGGTACAGGTAAGCATCTATCTAGATAAAGAGTTATTGTAAGGACTATTTCCAGTTTTGAACAGAGCAGACTAAATGTTGAACAAAACAGCAAAACTCTCAAATAACCTTTTATTTACACAGAAGTAGAGTCTTAGAATAGACTTAAAACTTAAAACGAGTTAAAATAATTATCTGACATTTTTTAACCTAATCTGTTTAACACACTTGTTTCTGATGGGAGATATATTTCACATTAATGAGAACTGTGTAGTTCATAAGAAACCATTAAAAAAACTTTTTTTTACTCTGAAGACACACTACTATGCAAAGAATATAAGGAATGAAAAAAAAGATTCAAAGAAAGTTAAAGAAGTTGCATATAATGAACTGGCCATGCTAATTATATCAGTGTTAACCCACTAGAAAGAAAGAATGTGCAGTATGGATGAACCTCCTGGATTGTTGGGAGAAGTTGCTCTTGAAGGATGTTTTGATACCATTTTGGATACCCCACTCCTCTACAGTCCAATCCCTATACCTCCTGCAGAATGTCAATCTGTCCTTGATGTTTTTCTTGGAGAGAAGTGGCTTTTTTGCTGCCCATCTTGACACCAAGCAATCTTCCAAAGCATATTCCATACCTGCCCTCTGCCATTCCTCATAGCTGCATCCTCTATAAAAGATGGCCCTGACACTTGCTTGACTTTCTTGACTGCCCTGAAGCTTACTTCCTTACTGCAATTTATTCACTCTCCTTGATGTTTATAACGATTTGATACAATTTTGATCACGTGTCTATATTACAAGCAGCAATGTCCTTACCTGTGAAACTCTTTTGATGCAGTGCAATGATGTAACCATGGTAACCATGGTAATCAGAAGAAAACTTAAAAACATCACAACCCTTTTAAAGCAACCAGTCTGCTCTTCTAATCAGCATGACAGAGTAATATCAGCTGTCTTGTTCTCACTGAAATGATGTTAGCAGGCCATTTTGAGAGGGTGAAAATGACTAGATTGCAATAACTTTTGTAATAAAATTATTTTCATGGCAGGGGATGAATTAATATAAATTTGATCCCAAATTGCCACCATAAAAACTGATGTAGCAAACTTTGTGAAATCCAAAAATTCTCAAAACCTTTGGCCACAACTGTATATCTTGCATTAACAATGTGTATATGTAGGAATAAAGTCTGTGTGCATGAACACTTTTAGGAAATGGACACAAGCAAAGATGTGAATTGGAAAACTTTGCACTTAAGTTTATATTCAGTGGTGCACATTTATATTTGGTTCTGCTGTGTGTGTGTGTGTGTGTGTGTGTGTGTGTGTGTGTGTGTGTGTGTGTGTGTGTGTGTGTGTGTGTGTGTGTGTGTGATTGTTCATGTGTGCTTGTAACTGAATAACCACAGCATGGTGTAGTTTCTGGAAAGACTGATATGTTTAAACTTTGAATGCTGTGTAGATGGTAACGTTCCACTCGTTTTCAGCAGTATCAGTTTTTTCTTCCACATTTTAAACCAACTTTTTCATGAATCATCTAAGCTATTTAAATTTGCCCAAACAATGAATTTCAACATCCTAACCTAATCCTAAAGTACTTAATACTAGAAGAAATAACAATTTATTATAACAATCTTAAAATACTTCCTCTATCGCTCTCCTTCTCTCTCTCACATACACATGTAGACTCATATGCAAGATTGTCTGTCTATATTTCTCAGTACATCCATTGACATACTGATTACTGCTCATTAATGCTACACCTACATGTAATCTTAACCTCAGTAACCACAACAAAAAACTATTTTCAGATCAGTAGTGTAGCTTCTGTGTTGGAGAAATTAAGCTTATGAAACGGACTTCACAAGTGAAAAAATGAGATCAGCCTATCATTGTGAAGACGTCTTCACAAGGATAGGTAAGCACCTATAAACATGCGTACACACACACACACACACACACACATACACACACACACCTACAGACACCAGTTTTTCTTTCTATCATTGAGTTGTCTTTCCCTGTGGCATAATTTTGCTGTAGCTAATTAGGGCCACAGTACTTAAATGTACACTAAATCCTAACTTTGAGCTCAGTAATCTAAAGCTTAGCTGTTGGTGCTTTGGTTTTCAAAAAGTATAACAATACATTAATAAGTAAATAAATAACAAATTTCCTTGTAGAGGTCAGCCAAAAAAAGTTTGCCAAGTTTATATCTTGTAAGGACCAAATGTAAGGATAGAAAGATCTGATATATAACTAGTGGGGACATTTGGCCCTTACAGTGATATATAAACTTGGCAAACCCCCAGTCAAAACACACACACACACACACACACACCTGCATAAGCCTGGCTGCCAGAAGGCTGAGTATGCCAGCAGTCATGATGAGCCATTTCTTGCATCTGGATAGTGTCCAGTGCCCGACATTCTGTACTCACTTTCTTCACTAATTGCCTGCGTCTGTTTTAGGTTATAATCAAACATTAAGGCTGCCATCAGGCGTTGTACAATAATTATATCCTTTGTGGGATTTAAATTGGTGTATTCACTTTATTTAGCACAATTAAGTGGTAGTTAAGTGCTTACATAGCAATGATGGGTAATTGGTTGGAAAATCATATTATCATTTGTAGCTAATTAAACATTACATGTGAGTCTAAAAGATGTTTGGACTGGATGTTAGACAGTCTCAAATAAGAATTCAATGTGTTTGAGTTGTGTGTCATTATAAAATATCATTTTGCTTTTACACATATATATATATATATATATATATAGGAACATACACACACCACAAACACACACACACACACACACACACACACACACACACACACACACACACACACACATATATAACAATTTATAACACACATAACAAATTATTGGTCAGAACATTAGCAAAAACTAAGAAAATTTACCCCTGAGACCTGTGTTTGTTGCTGCCATTAACTGTTAGGGAAGGGAAACAAAAACTCACTGATAGAATACTCAAATTAAAACATCTGGATATAGGCCATGCTTGACTCTTATGGAACCACGAGTGACAGATGTCTTGCTGCTAAGTTCATGGACGGATTTTAATTTAGAGTTTGCTGGTATAATTAATAATTCATTTTTTAATCTTAATTTACTGAATATTCAAAAATCTTGATAATACCACCACCATGTTTCACAGCTGGGATTTTTATGCTTGAATAAACTGCTTCATTTTCTACAGTTTCTCATTTTAACCAAAATGTTTTGCTCTCATTTGCCCACAAAACCTTTTTCTAGTAGACTTTTGGCTCTATTGTAAATGGCCCTTCCATGTTTCTATTCATTGTTGTTGTTGATGTTTTTTATGGATTTGGAAATATTATTAGCATGAAATGTAGGTTTGTATGCTATTATGCAAATATATTATTTATCTCTGCAGGGCAGTATGTGGAACTTCATGTGAAGAATCATAAATTGGGGAAATTAGGAATAAAGTGTGTTAGGGACATACCTGCTCCCCGCGCTTGCCCTGCCGGCCGCCATTACGGAACGCCGGTAGGGCTGCGCGTTTTAT
>JAUZSU010025614.1:0-10595 GCA_034780255.1 Parotocinclus maculicauda | reverse complement strand
CACACACACACACACACACACACACACACACACACACACACACACACACACACACACACACACACACACACTCTGTGTTTACTGTTCATAATGATATCCTGAGCTGAGTATAGCTAAACCACCTATGGTGAGGCCTTGGCCAAATTATTTCACTGAAGTCATTCAAATGCACACCATAAATTGAAAGGTCAATGTTGCCTCCATGAACTGTACTTGAATATTTTGATGTCATAAAGACAGTGATTACAATAATACTTAAAAAATAAGTTGAAGGTAACATACCAAAAACATTTATTTTGACATTTTGTGACTTAAAATAAATTATGAAATGTATTTATTGTACATCTATTTTTTCACTATAGCAGTTATTCACAATTTAACCCAGCATATATTGCAGATGATTGCATTCGTTCTACTAATTAGATCTGAATTAACAATTATAAGATTGTCTTATATATCATGAGATATCAAACAGCAGATTACTGCTACAACCAATCAAATAAAAGTAGGTTAAGGGTCTTGCACAAGGACCCAACATTAACAGATTGACAGAGATGAACCCTGAACCTTCTGGCCAATAGTCCAGTGCATTAAGCGCAAGGCCACCACAGTCTTACATGCATGACACACATCTTTAATCCAGAACTATCATCCTATCTATAACTCTGACTAATAATATGGGTCAGACAAAAACAAACTGCAGCGTATCTTTTTAGTCTCAACAAGCAAATAAACACTTAGGAAATTAACAAGTTAAACAAATAGATAAAGTTACTTAGTATGTAATCCTATCCTTTCCCTTTGGTTTTTAAATTTAAGTTTTGTATGTAAACTTGTGGACATCTTTTTACAGAAAAGCGTTGTTCCACTCAATGGTTATGGGTTCAACAGTTGATGAGCAGCTTGGAAACTATTGTGTTTAATGGGAGACCAAATAGCTTCACATCTGAACTCTGACCAAGCCAAAACAAAAGCTTGATAGACTTGTTCTCAACCTGTGTTTGTTCCTCTTTTAAAAAACTACTTTTTAAATTGTGGGAAGCAAGCCTTTATGTAGTTTTTTCCTGTATTTTAAAGTATTTGTCGACCTTTCACAGTGAAGCAGCTCATCAATACCAGCAACTGAAAATCCACACACCATGACAGCTCTACCTTCATGCTTAATGGTAGTAGAAAAGCATTCACTGTTGTAGTTCTCATCAGATCATCCTAAAACCATCACCTTGTAAGTCAAATCATAATTCATCAGTTCATACAACTCCGCTGAACCACTCTGAATAAAATGTGTCCTGCTTGAATGAAATTAATGAAATGAGCCATGTTTGGAACCCTAAGCTTACTCCTTTGGGTTTACAGCAGAGCTATCCGGCTAAGCTAACAAGAAAGAGAAGCCTATGCTTAAGATTGCATATCTAAGTTATCACACATCGCTGGACACCTTAAATTGTGATTCATTTTGTGACTTGTTTATGTGTGGAACATTGGTTATACTGTCACCTCATAGCTTCTCTGCTTGTGTGGGAGTTTGGATGTGCTCCCTGTACATGTGTAGGTTTCCTCCAGGTTCTCTGGTTTTGTCCCAATGATGTGCTTTAGGTCAGTTAGCTTTTATAAGCAAGCTTGTGTGTCACAGTTTAAAGGTAAATATGTTTAAAGAGATTGACCTATGATTCGGATATATTTCCAACCAAAATCTTATTTATATATGGTATGATTGCTTATGCATGGGCTTCACACAATTACAACAGATTTACTAGTTACACATTTTAGCTACAAGTTACTAGGATAAGCTCTAGAGATTTGTACCTCATTTTTTGTGTTTGTGTAATATTAAAGGTATCTGAGCCTTTGATTGTTGGTTTAATTCATTTATTGAAGGAGGGAGACCATCTTAATCACTCCATTGATTGCATCACCATTTTGAGATGCCATTCTTTGTACATTTGACCTTCCATTAAGGCATTATCTCCACCTCACAGCGCCACAGCACCAATGGTGTATAAAGTGAGCACACATCCTGAGAATTTGAGTTCCCCGTATTCAGACCCACTGTGTGAGACAAGCCAGAGGATACAACACAACATGAATATATAAATACATTTCAAAACCTACCCTGCCCTTTTACATTTACATGTATGTATTTTGGTAGAAACCCTTATCCAGAGTGGTTATATAATCTGGTTATATAATATTTAGACCAAAATTATAATATTATAATATATATATATATATATATATATTACCCTATATACCTATATATATTAATAAACTTTGCTATTTTGCTCACTTGTAACACATTTATAGGATAAAGCATACATTTTTAGATTCTCCATAAACAAGCATGACAGTACAATAGCTTGTACTGAAACCTTCTTGCTCTTGATATGACACATTTGTAGGTTTGCCCTCGCAACAAATCATCAGCTTTCTACCCTGCTGTCCATATGAGAAGTCAATGGACAGTTATAGTAGTTTGCCAAATTTGACTGAGAACTTGACTGGCTTGAACATCATCAGATACTTTGAAAATGCACTGAAATGCCAAAGGATTTGCACTGAAATGCCAAAGACCCAGAGCTTATTGTATAACATCAGAGGTAGACCTTACAATCATGTTTCAAAATCTATTAAAGAGACCTTTTAGTAGATGGTGGGGTCAAAGTATTGAGTGTCCACAAACTTTTGTCTAAATAGTGTATATTCCCATGACACACTATACAGACATGTGAGCAACAAAAAAAATGCATGTCTACAGTTGTATTACTGATCCAGATCTGCATGAGTATAGGGGCAAGATGTATTTTTAATGTGACCAAACAGGCAGGCAAAAATAAAACAATTGGAAAGTTTGGGCTAAATAACGTGACCCCCCGACATAATGCTGAGCAGATGCATGCAGGTTGTTAATGTGTAAAGTCCTGACAGCCAAGATCTGTCAGAATGTGCTAAATAATCTGCTGTTCAAGCTGAATGCTCCAGTAAGTTTCATTAAAAGCACTGATTAATTTTGTTTGAGATTACTTCAAAATCTGCTAAAGCATGCAGCAGAGAAAAGGAAAAGCCTGATAAAACCACAGAGCACATTCAGACAGAGCAAGCAGAGAGGGGGGTGGGGGGGGTGTATTCACCACTTCCTAAATGAACTTAGTAGGTTCTTATTATGCTTTGCTTAAAAGATAATACACTTTGAAACATTGATTCATGTTTTAGTATTCAAAACATGGCCAATTTCATTTGAATAAATATAGTAATTTTAAAGACATTGCTTTTTAACTATTGATTTAAACTACTATTAAAAACTGTTTTTGCTCAGTACTCTTCTAATCCCTTGGTGGTACTGTGACTGGTAATGCTGGCACTGAACGGCTGCAGGTACCCAAGTGTAAGCTTTCAGGAGTACATCCACCCAGCATTACCAGGATCGACTCCAGACTCATCTCTATCTTCATCAGGATAAAGTGATTAATACATAATTAAAAAATTAGTAAATGAAAGTATAAAGAAGACAATATGGGTGTATGTCACGGAACAACAACAAGTACATCTTTAATTCTCCAGTGTTTCGTTATGGAAACTGGTAGTCTGGAAAAATGTCATATGTCATAAACTAATAGTAATAGTCTTGATTTGTGTAATAAACTAGTGAAAGTAGTCTTATGTCTATTAATCTAATAAGAGTGGTTTTGCCATGTGTAAAAAACACAGTACTAGTAATTGTATTACTTGTAATAAATTAGTAGAAGTAGTAGTCATGTTGTGTGCAATTAAAATAAGCATAGTAGTAATGTTATGTGTAATTAATATGAATTGTAGTTTTATTATGTGTAATTAACTAGTACCAGTAGTCCTGTTTTGTATAATAAGTGAGAGAAAGTAGTATTTTTCTGTGTAATAAACCAGTACTAATAGTCATATCGTGGGTAACAAAATAGTAACAATAGATTAGATCGATAGATACAACTTTATTGCCATTGCTCGGTACAAGTTTAGTGCAAAAAATGCAGCTATCATCTACCAGAAGTAAAAATAGTTTTATTCTGTGTAATAAACTAATACTTGTAGTCTTATGTGTATTAAACTAGCAATACTTGTCTTATTTCTGTGTAATAAACTAGTAATAAGCCTATTATGTGTAAAAAGCTAGTAATAAGTATATTATGTGTAATAAATTAGTAATACCCTAATTCTGCGTAATACCCTAATAATAGTTTTTATTCTGTGTAATAAACTAGTAATAATATTATTATTTCTGTATAATACGCTAATAATATTATTCTGTGTATTAAACTAGTAATACTGGTCTTATTACTGTGTAATAAACTAACAATATGTCCATTATGTGTATTAAACTAGTAATAAGCCTATTATGTGTAAAAAAGCTAGTAATAAGTATATTATGTATGATAAATTAGTAATACCCTATTTCTGCGTAATACCCTAGTAATACTTTTTTTTCTGTTTAATAAATTAATAATAATATTATTATTTCTCTATAATACGCTAATAATGTTATTCTGTGTAATAAACTAGTAACAGTTTTATTATGTGTAATAAATCAGTACAAGTTGTATGATGTGTATTAAATTACTAAGTCTTATTCTGTGTAATAAACTAGTAATAGTTTTACTATGTGTAATATGCTAGTAATAATAGCCTTATTCTGTGTAATAAACTAGTAATAGTTTTTGTGTAATGAACTAGTAATAATAATAATACAATACAATAAAGGTATCTGAGTTAAACTAGCATGTGCAATAAACTAGCATAGTCTAATAATGTTGATAATTTAGCAAATCAAATCCTGTTATGCATCATAAACTAGAAGTCCAGTTGCTTTCAACTAAAACACTTGAGTCCACTATATTTTTTGTAAAGAATGCTTTCTATTGGGATAACACCATATTATACATAACTTGGGGTGTTCATGTGGTGCAGCAGTAATTCACAAACCCAACACCACAGTGATCAAGGCTCAAGTCCTGTTAGTGACCTGATGTAACAGATGTTCTGTCTCAGCCCTGGGATGGATTAGTACACTATTGAAAATGCTGAATTAGTATTGGTAGTTTGAGAAGTTGAACAGATAAATAAATAACTAGAGCAACATGCAAAAAAATGACAAATAAATAAATAAATATAGACCAATATAAACACTTGTGAGAAAGTGTGTTGGTAAAACAAAAATACCAACTGGGTAATGTAAAAAAAGCTGGCATTTTGAAAAAGAACAAAATGGCACTGCAAGTGATATATGTCGATAAGTTGCCCTTTGACTCTTTAAAATGTCGCATTCCAGAAAAATCTGTTCTTCGTGTATATGTGGGGCTGTGTCCTGAACCTTTTAAGAAATATCTTAAATTTGTACTCTAAATTCCACATTTGTAAAATCAGATTAAAGTGAGAAAATAATCAATTTGCTTTGACATTATATTGTAATTTGTATCCTTAGGTAAAACATCCAGGATTGCTCATAAAAATGTTATTAAATTATACCTTGTAAGATTAGATTTGTATAAGCGCTTCTGCTAAACCTTAGCCAGGTTTTGAATGTTTGCAGCTTTGCATTAGTCTCTAAATCAGCTTGCATTTTTTTCAGGTTTTATCAAGGTTGCACATCAGGTCTGTTTGCAAACCTGAAGACATCACACACAGACCTGTGGAAGGTAATGAGAATATTTGTCTGGAAGACATCCTATCCAGTATTTTCATCTTGTCTGTAAAGTTTGGCTGCTTTGTGAGGCTAAACGTGTCAGCCCTACTCAAACAAGCTCTAAAGCCAAGTGCCTACAAGGATAAAGTCTCAATTAGCTCTCTTTGATAAGTGGTTGCTTATGGCACTTGTAGTTGATTAAGCTGGTTCATTTGATTTATTATCAGGGGCTTATATGACAGGAATCAAATAAGTGATATTAGCATCACCATCAGCTAATAATGGGCTGTGAAAGCTGAGATATACTGAGCATTTTCTCTGTTTACAAAGACCTGTTGACCTTGAGTGTGAGATCAAGGTGCCTAAGGGACTGGTCACACAGCCACAGGTTGTTGTCATGGTAACCACAAAGAGCAAACACTTCAATCATTTAAACGGGATGCACACACGTGGTGAATATATATGAAGCTGGGTAAAAGACTTCATGTGTGTGTGCGGGGGTGGGTGGAGGAGAGGAGTCCTTGGTTGGTGGATCTGTGAAGCTGTTTTTATTTGATCACACATGCTTTACCAGAGATGAAGAGAAGCTTACAGTAATTGGCTTGGTAATTAAACCACACAAAACGACTTGTAGGAGATGTTTATTTACATCTGAGAATAGTGTGATAAAAAAAACAGAAAGAACATAATAACAAGGAACAATGACAACGGCAATCACTGAGGGAGGAGGAAAAATAAAACAACATCAAATAGCATGTCCTATACAGCATGGCGTATCTCACACGCAACACTTAAGCCCTTTTACGCCAACCAAGATGGTAAGCCATACATTATTAGAGTAAGTTGCTGAATAAACACACACTCTAAATTCCTAATACACGTTTTATTTACTTTTACATTTAAAGCATTTAGCAGATGCTCTTATCCAGAGCAACTTACAATTAATATAGTCTTACTGTCCAAGCAAGTAGGCTAAAGGTCTTGCTCAAGAACCCAACAGTGGCAGCTTGGAAGAGGTGGGGTTTGAACCCCGAACCTTCTGGTCCATAGTCCAGTATCTTATCCACTAAGCTACCACAGTCCATACACAGTTTCAAAACGCCATATACACATAAACTAAATTCTGAATTAACATTAGTCAAAGTTGTGTGCTGTTCATGTGTGCCCACTTACATGAGATATTTAAACATTCTTATTAACAATCTTTGTTAATGATTTTGCCCAATTGTAGATTACTGTGTAAATCAGGGAGCATCTATACAATACAACTCTATTAACGCATATAATGCCTTTTACAATGTGGATTTCTGGGGGGTTTCAATAGATTAATTCAATTACTCCTTAAGGGACAAATGTGCTCATTAATCATCCTCTTTTGCAATTGACGAGCCTTCCGGAATTAATTAACAACGATCACTGAGGTTCCACTGTATAAAATATTGTAAAAGATTGGCCCCAGAAAATAAAAACTTGGAGTAATTAATCCATAATACTCCTTTTCAGTAATAATTATTTCAGTCTTTGTGAGCTCTAGCATATCTTAGGCATTTCACCCTGTTCTTCTTCCAAAAAAGTGATTTATTGGCTGCTACCCTTCCACAAAGACCATTCGTGATCAAGATTCTTTGAATTGTAGAAAGGTCAACCTGATGAACCTACCAAATGTTGATATTGCTTAAGTGTAAGGAAAAGTCACACTAAATGCTTGCCACAGGTTTTTGATTTTCAGTTTTTTACTTGTAAATGTTTTACAAATTTACTGTTTTATCTGGCTGTATCCTAACAAACCTAATAATGGCATGGTGACTTTAAGGCTGCACAGTACTGTAAGCTGACATTCATAAGTAAATGTCCTTACCCAGAGTGACCCGCAATTAAGCCAAGAAGCTAAGGACTTTGGTCAAGCAGCAATTTGACTTGAGTTGGGATTTAAACTCATGCTTTTTACAGAAAAGTAGCCTGCCTTAACCTTTAAGTCTCCTATGTCTAATGTGCAGACCACATCTTGAGAATTGTGATGCGATGGATGCTTATGACTAAAAAGAACAGAAAAAGATGTTGTTGGGCAGTCAAATTGCTGCCATCTATTTTCACCTCATCATTTACACTGACAAAATCATACATGCCACTGATTTAGAGTCAAATATGTTTATCTACAGTAATATTGTGTCATCATGAGTATTTAAGTAGAGTTCACTTTCTTAATGTTTCATAATGTCACATCCCACATGCAGATTTGTTCCACCGTGGCCATAAATGCATTGTATATGATCACTACATAGTACTTAACAGTAGTGGGTCAGTAGTTAATGCTTTGGACTACTAATCATTAAATCCTGTTTCCATAGGTAGCGGAAATGCCTGTTAGTCCTTTGAGTAAGGCCATTAACCTTTACCTACACAGCTCAGTTGTAACTTACTCTGGAAAGGTGTGTGCAAAATAACACAATGGTTGTAAGAACACACACACACACACACACAAACCAAAATATAAACACACATGATGAAACATAATCAAAAATAAACATACCTCACTGGCTGCACACAACCAAGTTTAAATTAGAATCGGCAATGTAGTTTAAACAATTTTAACCTTTAAGCGGAGCACAAATATTTGGAGAAATCGCGACGCCTAAAAGGTGTCCATGCAGAATGAAGGCTATAAGGTGGTTCCTATTTGTGCACCTTGTTAATGCAAAGTACTTCAAACACATTTACAAAAATAAAAATTAAATAGCAGATATCGAAACAAATTTAAAAGTATGACAAATACATTTATAGCAGACAAATTACAAAAGCTAAACCTTTTTATTTAATTGACTAGATACTTATGGCCACAACAGATTTTTGTTTCCTATTATAATTTGTTAGAACCATTAAGACCTTAGTTGTTAAATAAAATGGGCATTGATAATTAAACTGTGCTCATCAGTTATCCATTCATTTTAAACATTATAATACATGGATGCAATTCATTATAAACTATGCTTGTATGATGATGATAACTGCACCATTTCACAACTGCACAAATGAGTAAGATGTTTTTTACTGGTAGAAGGCAAACATACCACCTCTCCTACCACAGAAAGCAGAGCTACATATGCTGCTGCAGGCTGCCAGCAATGCATGACTATGGCACTGTCAAGGCACCTTGGTCCTGTAAGATCAATACTCTTCACCCCATCAAGAATTTATATTTGACAGACCAGAATTCTGACGTTAAGGCTAAAATTATAAATGTGAACTAACCAGGTGTCGGATATACACCAATTAAGTAATGTAATCTAAGAAAGAGAAGTAAATCTGAATTAGGGACTTGCCTTGAGAAAGTATTAAGTATATTAGTATCAAGTATATTACGTGTAAACTACACCATGCTTTATTGATGTATACCAATAAATAACAATTACTCATTAGGAATTACTTTTCCTACTTATATTAATTGTTATCCATCATTGATTTACTTTTTGATTTGAGTCAAATCGATTGCAACATTAATGGCTACCTGATTTTGAGCTATCACAAAAAGATTAACATGTTTATTTATGCTTTTGGTGTAAAAATGAAGTCTGGTAGAATAAAGTACTGAATTACAGCATAATTCCTGTGAAAGGGAGAGATATTAGATGGGAAAAGAACCGATGAACAATTAATCTATTGGCAGGGAACAGAATGTAAGGCTAATTAAGCTGCTGATCACCAAACCATCAGCTGCTATTGTAACAGTGTGTGTGCTGTATTTGACATGTGCAAAAAAATCTGTTTTCTATGTTCTATCTGCTAAATGCCACTTTTTTATTCATTTCAGTTTGTTGTTGCTTTTTAAGATTATTTCAGCTTTCTAACACAGCCAATATCCTCTAACAGTTCCAGTAACTTGATTGAGTGAAGGACATCAGACTCTAAACTTAGAAACCCTGAAAGAACTACAGCGAAGCTTCAAAGAGGGTAATTAAATTGTGGAGTCAGAGTCTCTGGGTGACAACGCAAGAAATTCGTCTGCACCTGCATTTTAATAGACCCATGACCATGATGGAACAGGCATCAGGTTGAAGAAGGATGGTGCACCTTCATTTCATTCATGCCTCTTTATTTGAAGTGTTCAAGAACAAGGTTGAGATTTGATACTGATGTCACTTAATATTCGGACTGAAATTCTATTCAATTCTATTAAGTTCTAAATTAAATTTAATGATGTCATACTACTACTACTACTACTACTACTACTACTACTAATAATAATAATAATAAATGTATTACACTAGCTTTTTTCCACTACAGCTTTTCTTTCAATTACACCGGTGACTTATTCTTTGTGTGCCTAGTTTTCATCATTTTAGTTTTATTAGAAATTGGCAAAACAAAAACGGTCCACACCAAAACTGCAGTGAGGCTAACTGGGATACTACTGCTTTAGATTAAATTTTAGTACAGTTTATGGTAGTTTACAAAACTAACTTTTTGCTTTGTTGATTTGGTTAATAGTTCAGAATTTGTTTCATTACAGCAGATTCCTGTTTTCTGGACTTCTGCTGTAATGTAAGGGGTTATTTTAATAACAGTTTAATTATCAATGTCCAATTTCTTTTAGAACTGAGGTCTGAATAGTTCTAACAAATTATAATAGGAAATACAAATCTTTTGTGGCCGTAAACAGCTAGTCAATTAAACAAGTTTTGTTTTTGTCATTTTGTCTGTCATAAATACATTTGCCATACTGAAAAATTTGTTTTGATATCTGTTATTTAATTTTTATTTTTGTAAATATGTTTGAAGTATTTTGCATTAACAAAGTGCACAGATAGGAACCACCTTATAGCCTTCATCGGGCAGGGACACCTTTAGGCGTCGCAAGTTTCTCCAAATATTTGTACTCTGCTTAAACGTTTAAATTGTATAAATCTCTCTCTCTCTCTCTCTTTTTTCTCTCTCTCTCTCTCTCTCT
>JAUZSU010025603.1:0-10595 GCA_034780255.1 Parotocinclus maculicauda | reverse complement strand
GAATAGGCTTAATCTCACACTGAACAAAAATGTGTTTGTGGCTCAACTTATCACCGCTGGGAATTCTTGATCCGAGCGTCTAGGAATTTTCAAGCAGAAAGTCATGACCTCAAGATACAGTCATGGCCAAAATTGTTGGCACCCCCAAAAATTTTCCAGAAAATGAAGTACTTAACCCAAAAATGAAATTACACGTTATGGTACATTTATGTTCATTTCCTTTGTGTGTATTGGAACAACACACAAAAACTGAACACCTGTAAAGAGATCTACTGTTGGGAGAAGGCACCCTTCAAAGATGAGAGACCTGGAGCAGTTTGCAAAATTCCAGTTCAGAGATGCAAGACGCTTGCTGATGGCTAACAGAAGCGACTGATTTCATTTATTGTTTCAAAAGGGTGTGAAACCAATATATTTCTTTGAGGGTGCCAACAATTTTGTGCGGCCCATTTTTTTGGAGTTTTGCATTAAACTATATCAGGTTTTGTTTTTTATGTGTTGTTCCAATACCCACAAAGGAAATAAACGTGCATCATAAAACGTGTAACTGCAATACATTTCTGGAATAAATACTTCATTTTCTTAAAAAATTCAGGGGTGCCAACAATTTCGGCCATGACTGCATATGCGTGTTGATTGGCGTGTCAGTGTTTGTGGGTGCATGTGCCCTGCGATGGATAGGCATTCTGCCTAGGACTGTTCTTGGCTCGACCCAGACTTGGATTAAAAGGATAATAAAATTAATAAACGACTGAACACATTATGCTGACAATTATTCCTTTTTAAGAACGAAGTAATACTGAATTAACACGCTGTCCGTGCCTAAAGTTAGCTAAATGCTCAGGTATTTGAATGGTACTGTGTCTATGGTCAAAAAGAAGAAATGCATATTTGCAACGGGGACGACACGTGTTTCTACACACTTCAGTTATCTTCTCTTCTCTACAGAAATACAACAGGATATTTGCTCACTAAAATTAGGGGATATTTCAAAATGATTATGAATCTGTTAAAAAAGAAGCATTTCATTTTATGTAATTATGTAACAAGATAATCAGAAAAGCAAATAAAAAGTTTAAAAAGTTGTTTGATTATGCAAATAGGATTCAAACTCAATTATGGTGATTGAGTAGCAATTTATATATTCATTGGGGTGTACAGAAGCATGTTAAACTGGACGAGAGTGCCACACATTGACTGGTCAGTAGGGTGTATGGTCACCAAGACTGCCAAAACACACAGACAGTGTTGGGGCATGGACAGGGTCAGACTGTCCAGCAGTTGATATTAAATATCAATCCTGTTTCCTTCACCTCATGAATATTACCAAGGTTAATATTTTTCTGTCCTTTGCAGACAGTGAAAAACTCATTCATGCTTTCATCCCCTCCCGGTTGGATTACTGTAATGCTCTATTCACCCGCTTGTGTTTAAGAGACAAAGCTTGTCATGGGTCTTCTCACCAGGACAAAACTTACAGAACATATCACACCTGTTCTAGTCTTTCCTCATTGGCTACCTGTGTGTTTTTGAGTTGATTTTAAAATACTAGGGCTGACTTATCAGGCCCTACATAATGAGGGAGCATACATCTCAGAGCTCCTGTGCCCACTTGAGAGGGCGAGAGCTTTAAGATCATCTAACCAGGCGTTACATGCAAGGCCCAGAACTAGACTTGAGACGAAGGGCGATAGGTCCTTTGCACCATATGCTCCTAAGCTGTGGATAATTATCACCCCACTAACATTAGACATTCAGCTACAGTACAAGTGTTTAAAATCACATGCTTTTAGTAACTCGAGTGAACATTGAATTATTATTATTACTTGTATTTAATTATGTTGTATTGTGAAGCACTTTACGCGTGCCCTAGAAAAGTGCTAGACAATAAAGATTTACTTACTTACTAAATAAATCAATGTATGAGAGTCACTGCAGTATCTTGGCTATTCAGTTAATACTCCATACACTACAGTATCCCATATTCCATTCAGACTGTTTACCAAAGCATTGGTGTCACTATATAGTGGCTGTGATATACCAGAGACAAGTCCAAACTCTTCTAGACAAATCGGATTTCCATGCAATGAGACAGTCACACTGTGTACCTCGTTGTCAACTAGACACAACAGTCATATTTGTCTATTGTATCTGAACACTGATAATGGTCACACCAAGCCAGAGATCTGGAAGGTTGAGATAAAAACATGAATCCTTTGAGGAGCAGACTATTCACCGTGTTACACTGACAATACTTGTGATTTATCGCTTTATTTGATCATGGTGGTCAAGTTGACTGACATGACACAGCTGAATTGTACCAAGAGCTATTCTTTCTAATCTAATCCAATCTATTCAGCTGATATTAGTAACAAGCAGGGATACTCCTGTTCCATCCATTCCCTTTACATTTGCTTTGTTGTGCGTTCTTTGTTTTAAAGGCATATTGCTTAGTTTTTTTCTATCTTGGCACTTTAAATCTGAATTGCACTTTAAATCTGAATTTGTAACCAAAACTCTGACACCAAAACTTAGGACCAACCAAAATCTATACTCCCTGATGGGTTTCTGTCTGGCCGAGTTTTAAGTCCTTTCCATTGTTTCATTTCACAATTCTGTTGTTGGGGGTCATGTTTCCTTTTAATCAGAACAGAAAGCAGCTTGTTAAAATCTTCAAGTATTTCCCTTTGCATGTTTATACATGTTAGTATTTTTTTTTTTTTAGAAATGCACATTGCAAAAGATGTAACAGTGGAACATTTGAAAGCCAAAAATGTCCCAAATAAAAGACCTCAAGGATAAAGTTAGGTACTCAAGCTCTGGCTTACGGTCCACTAAATATGTGCTAATTCAGTTGCTAAGTTACAGCTCTGTTATGTAATTGGGTGGAGGTTTGACAAGTTTTTAATTTTAGTTCTGCACACCGAAATGCAGAAGAAAGGTAACACTGCATATTGGCAAGTATCAATTTATTTGCTAACTTTGGGGTAGACTGATCATCACAGCCTTAAGACAGCATGGTCACTCAAACCACAAAATGCACCGAACTGGACATCTTGTAACAAAGTAGCATGATACAAATACATGCAGCAGACATACATGCATATACTGTGCATACAAATACATGCATTAATTTTATTTTTTGAGGTATGGTTCACAAAGCTGGAATATTCAGCTCTTAATAAAAAAACAATGTTGTGTCATATCTGTGATTTGTATAGTCAGAAAGTAAAAAGTCTAATTTGCAAAGAATTTTTTTACAAAAGTAAAAAAATACTGGATAAACATCCTGCAAGTGTAGTAATTAAATATTTTTTCCCAGGGGTTGTATAAACAAAAACGGAATTTGATGCCTGCAAGGCAAAAGTTGGAAAAATTACACTGGCATGTAAACGTATTGCAGGGGGTTGCCTATTACCACTGGGGGTATACCTGCCTATTACCACTGGACAGGGTGAGGGTTTGTTTCTCTATTGCTTCTCTAAAGTGAGCATTGCTCAGCAAGTGCATCACCTTGTGAATGAACTTTACTTAATGTGTAAACTTTACTGTATTTGTTACTGTGTGTATATTCTTTATTGCACCGAATATTTCTTTTTGCACTTAAATCTGTTACAAAATCTGGTGTGTTTTTCACCAAGTCATAAAATCTAGGGGCGCATAAAAGAATGCAAGGAGACGCCGATACTGACGTTTCATGGACAACTACGTACTATAACTAGAAGAAAGCAGGTACGTTTGAGTATTCTGTCCTTTTGAATGAAAGAATCATGTAAAGTTATTTATTTACATTTGTTTGATAACTGTGATATGAAGTTATACATGTTATATTAAATTTGAAGTCCCTTCTTGTAATGTCACTCCCTGTGTTTGGTTTGTTTCCACAACTTTGGTCCGTGCTGCATTCACATCAATTAAACCCCACAAGAGTTCATTTGGAAACTGACCGAGACCTACAGTATCTCACAAAAGTGAGTACACCCCTTACATTTTTGTAACTATTTGATTATCTTTTCATAGGACACTGAAGATAGGACACTTTGACACAACGTAAATGTGTAAGTGCAAGTGTAAATTTGCTGTGTAACCTGTCCTGTTAAACCGCTGTATGGTCTTGGCCACTGTGCGGCAGCTCATCTTCTTATAGCCTAGACCATCTTTATGTAGAACAACAATTTTTTTCAGATCATGAGAGAGGATTTGTCATGAGGTTCCGTGTTGACCTTCCAGTGACCAGTATATGGAAGCGATAACACCAAACTTAACACACCTGCTTCCCATTCACATCTGAGACCTTGTAACATTACCAAGTCACATTATACTGGGGAGGGGAAAATGGCTAATTGGGCACAATTTGGCATTTTTAACTGGGGAGTGTACTCATTTTTATTGCCAGTGGATTAGATATTAATGGCTGTGTGTTGTGTTATTTTTAGGGTACAGCAAATTTACACTATATATTATACAATTATACAAGATGTAGACTGACTACTTTATATTGTATCAAAGTGCCATATCTTCAGTGTTGTCCAATAAAAAGAAATAATAAAATAGTTTTAAAAAATGTGTGAGCTGTACTCACTTTTGTGAGATACTGTACCTTTTCAGGCCGTCTTCAGGTCCACTTGTTTGGTGTGCACCTAGGTTCGGATGGCAGCGCTCATACTTGCTAAAATGAATCACACTAATAGAGAAATAGTATGAGGGTTCATTTCAATCAAACCAAACATGCCAAGTGTAAACACATCCTAATAAAAATTCTTGAACACAGACCAAACTGAAATCCTAACCAAAAACTGCTTCCCATCTCCCTCACTGCACAGAGGAATGAAGGTAAACTGGCACATTAATCACACAGGTGCAATCACCAGAGGTGGGAACAAGTCATTAAGTTGCAAATAACAAGCAAGTCAAGTCTTGACAGTCAAGACCTAAATCAATACAGACAAGTCTCATGTCGGTCACCAAATGCCAATTAGGGTCATTTTAGTGTTTTTAAAGATGACTACAACAGATAGATATTTCTAAAGAATATTTAATCATCTTTATCAGCTTTATCATTCTAATGCTCATAGTCTAAATTGGAGAGCTTTTGATTTTATCAAAATAATATAAAAGCTTAACCCACCCAAAACTCTGTACCCAGCTTTGTTCTCTGTGGTTTCCTTGTATAATAATACCATTTAGACACATTTTCTTAATCATTTCATTCATTTATTATTTTATTTGAATGTCTTTTATTTCTGGGGTTCAGTGCTGCGTTGGTGCACTAAAAAATTATTGTATATCTGTTTTTCTTATATCTGCCATTTTAACTAATCTGCATGACAAAGATCACACACACCACCTGTAATCTGTATCAAAAAATACCTGTCTGGCATTCGTAATAACCCAAACTGCTTAAAAAATCATCTACAATTCAGTGTGTTACACTCACCTATATATTAGGAGAAGCATAATGTTCAACCGGGAGGTAATAAGGCAAACAAAATGCAGTCTATATGATTTTTACTTTTTGCTCCTTATTGAAGATCACTCAGAACTTACACCCTTTCAGACACTCAAACTCACACTGCATTCAGCAGGCAGCAGACCAAAGCACTGGGAGGTATATGAAGGGGAGATACAATTCTACAAAACATTAAAATTTTTTTTCCCATCTATAATTAGCACAAGTTCTTTCAATTCATAACGCTTATTATTTACTAGTATATAGTTATGTTTACAATGATTAAATTATAAACATAACTCTGCTTCTCCCAAAAAAGCTGAATGTGTGCTACCCTTCCATCCCTCTGGGATTTTAGTTTGGCTCCATAGCATTGCAGTGATGCAATACAATACTAATATGAACACGAAAGGTTCAGATACATGATTTAATATAATTTTAACACTTTAAAATGTCGTTATATTTAAAAACAGGTTTGTGAAAGTACTCAAGTCATTTGGAGTCTTAAAGTACAAGTTTCTGACAGTAAAGTAGTGGAGTTTTTGCCTGAATTTTTGGTTCTGTCATGTCGAGTTTTCAGCCATCAAATCGCATGCGAGTCCAAGTCACGTGATTAGAATCCACATCTCTGGCAATCAGTTCTGTTCTGTGCTCCTGCCTGAACAAGGCGTATCTGGATCACATGCATTCCGGCGCGTATGTGTGGATCCAGAAGCTCACCGTTCTTATACAAATAAGTGCTCTTTTTAATTAAAAAAAAACGTATTGCACGCTCATGAGGAGAGCTTTAATTTGGAAATGACAAGTGATAATTGAGACAATAGGAGTATTTTAATTTATACAGATTCATGCTTTTTTGAAGGCTAATTTATTATGGGTTGATTTATGACTGTTGTTGAGTTCCCAGATCTTTTCACTCAGTGCCCACTTGATGAAGCACGGTACACTCTGTGTTCCCTTACCTCACTTTAAAGATTAAGTTCTGCCTCACTGAATACAGATCGCTTGTCTAATGTCTCTTTAGATTGTTAAATGATTTCACACAACCAATATTGTCCCTGTTGATTTGCAACAGCTCAAACTCACAACAGTTCTGAGCCTCTCTTTAATATGAACTGACCAGTGCTGTGGAGTGGCGCAAACAAACAACTTTATCACCATAGAAAAAAATCAGTAAAGGGTAAAATACCTGCAGAGGTGCTGAACGACCCTGTACAGAAAGTTTTAGCGCTCACCTAAATCGTATGAATACGACATATATTTTATTTATATTGTATTTTACCCTTTCCTGATTTTTTTATATGGTGATAAAGTTGTATGTATATATGTATATAACATATACTACATATGTTATATATACACAACAAACATGGTTCAGTGGCATCTCAAAAGGAGTTCAGTGATTTACAATTAAATTCCTCCTGACTACAAGAAATGCTTGGTAAAGATTATAGTTGTTAAAGAAGGTTTTTACCAGTTAGGTCCAGAAGTTAATTTTTTTTGTAATTATGTCTTAAGATCAAAACAAATAAACAGGTGATAACTAATTCATGAATAGTTAATGCCAAAATCCAAGTAAATGAAACCCAGAAACAGGGATAAAGCAACACTTAAATTAAAAAATGTCATATAGTCACAGATTCAAGCTGCTCACCTCATCCTGGCTACTTTCCACTTTTGGGTTACTGGCTGTCCGTTTGAGGTTGCTACTGAGACTGATGCTGGCAGCGGCATCTGATTTAGAGCGCTGGTGTGTACGCTTTGAGGGCGACAGGCCATGTTCACTCACACTCTGGCTAAGGGCGATGATCTGCTGCTGTTGATGCTGGTGGATTCGTGCACGCTGCCCGGTTGGCTTAAGCTCATCTGACAGGATGAGCCTGCGCAGCTTGGTGCCACGCGAGTGCCGCTGCGTGGAAATATGCATGTCGGATGAATACGCTCCGAGCAGCCAGGCACACTGTAGCGAAAAACCAATGCTCTGACGGCAGCGGTGCACCACATATGGCTTGATAGCATCTCCCACATCCTCATCCATGTGGATGTACATGTTGAGCAGCTGGGGCAGGTAAAAGTCCACATCTTCGTCTCGAAAGCTGAAAAGTCGATTGCCAATGTAAGCTTGTACCCCAGGCTCCTTTGAGTTGTATAGATATGAGATGGCCATGGAGATATCAAACAGCTTAGATTCAAACAGGCGAAGCAACCATGACTGCTTAGATGAATTGTTCTTGTGGCGTCTGCGCACGCTCTTCACCGTTCCCACAATGGGCTCCTCCTCCTCTTTGATCTTTAAAGGTTTACCAGATGTTGTACCCTCTCCATTTGCTGGCTCAGAGTGTTCTGTCCCATTCACTAACCGAGGCTCCGCAGTCTCTCCATCACTTTTAAGGAACTTGACCTTCTGCAGGACCTCCTGGCAAGCCTTTTTGGCCACTTCAGTATCAATGACTAGGCTCAGCTCGCCCACACCCTCTGATATGACATCTAAAGGTGGACTAGAAGTGGGAGCACTCTCACTGGCACTAGGGCTGGAGCTGGTGAACGCCCGTGGACCAGAGGATGGTGACGAGGGCAAGGAGATAGACGAGGTAGTGGAGGTGGACGAAGCTGATGGACTCTTCTGTAGCTGCTCCAGCTGAGAGGAGGAATGCTCCAGTTCTGTGTCACCCATGGCCAGAGAAGCTTAGGCCACTGCATGAAAAAGAGAAACACACAATACTAAAGCTAAAACAGTTGAAAATGTGTTTATTAATCTTTTTCTAAACTACACAAATTACAGCGTTCAGCAATACCAAGTGCCCGAATGCCTAGGGCAGGTAAAATGCGACAAAAATAGAAAACCGTGAACCCCCCACAAGTTCATGTGGCATGAATGAGCTAAAACAACAAGGTAGAAAATAAAAATAAAACTCTGCATTTCAGCATTTTTATTTTAAAATGTTGTTTAAATCATTAGGTTTAACATGATGATCTACGTTTTCATAATGTTATCAAACATTTGCTTATTTACAAGTAAAAGATAAGTCAAGTGAAAGTATAACGTATAAAATCTTTTTTTTTTTTAAACAAAATTAATGTTGAATCCCACATTATTAATCAAAACTTCTGTAACTTCTACAGTATACTCACCGAACTACCTACATCCAATAACAATAAGTCTCCCTATGTTAAGCAACCTGAGTGAAAAAAGGTTATATAACAAATGACTTTTTGACGTAGCCCAACCACTGTGTATACAAGAGGATTCCCATAAGAAGTGGTACAAACGTTGAACAATGTCCTAATCGAGCATGTCGACTAATCACCTGAATATCTAAAGGCAGCTTAATGCACTTTGAACTTAGATAACCTTACTCCCTGGCCCTTTGCAAACAGAGTTGTGAAAAGCAAAGTGTCACATGATCTGCTCTGGCGTGTAAATGCTACCGGGAGGATACTTCTCCTTATCCATGTTTCATCGGTTTCTCCTGCCATAAAGTTAGCCATAACTATTAGATTTGTTTAGATTCCCGATTATTAGGAATAGATTGTGTTACTGATGTCTTAAAGCACTTTTGTAAGTTGCTCTAGATAAAAGTGTCTGCTAAATACTGTGTGTATTAGCTTTAAAACAAAACACAAGCAATACATTACAAGTCAACTTAGGCACCATACTAACAACAACTTTTCACTTAAATATCTCCCCCTTTAATAAACACACAAAAAATTACCACTGAAATGTGGTGACCACAAGAATATTAAATAAAATAAGTGCACCAGGAGTTCATGGCTTCACAGAGAACTTCAACCGGGTCTGGCCATTTGCTGGCATGAGCAGCGGGACCTTGTGTGCCATGCAAGATTTTAATGCAAGACGTAGTACTGTTAGAAACGGTCATCTTTGATAATGTGGTCCCAGCTCTTTTCACATCATTGACCCGGTCCTCCAGTGTAGTTCTGGGCTGATTCCTGACCTCTCTCAAATATTCACTTTATAAACATTTTGTATTGTTAAATACACTGCCTGGTAAAAATTGGTATTTTTATTCAACAAGAAAATACTTTAGAGTCATTGATTAAATAATTACATGGCAACAGGACATAGGTATCCTATGTATGCCTTAGAAGCATTTTCCAGCTGTGTCGCCATTAGAAAGCTACCTGTTTCCAAAAGGTTTCCATTTGCTTGTGGGCATAAATATTAGATTCTGGAGTAATCAAAAAAAGGTCAGGAGGTATACCAAGTTCAAATTTACCTTTTTCAGAGCAATCAGCATATTAGGATAAGAAGGGGAGCGCACAAAGCGATGCAACCATAACGCGTAATGCCTGTGATACAAGCCTCTGGCTACAATGTGATAACTTAGGGGTTGCTTCAATTGGTGAGGTACAAGTTCAACATTATTATGTGGCAATAAACTTAGGCTAACTGGGTACCTGCGTGTACCGATTTTTCAGGTTATTCCTTCAATGGATTTCTTGCTTGCTGATGACACATGAATATTCCAATACAATAACAGCAAGATTCATTGGGCTCAGATTGTGAAAAATGTGTGTTGCTGAGCGCATAAAGAATCATTTCCACATATGACCTGATCTGCACAGAGTCCTGACCTTTACCTCATCAAAAAAGAGTTTATAAATTGTTTTGACTTTCCCATCATCAATACAAGCTATCAGCCAGAAATAAATGCATCTCTTGAAATATATAAATAAATGTTGTAATATTGCACAAGACTATCAAAACACTGTCACAGCCAATGTGAGCAATAATCAAAGCTCAACTCGATCCAATAAAACACTAGTGTTGGCGACATTGGCCAGGCGGTCTGTATTAACCTTTTAAACCAGATGATGTACATACACTTGAGTCCTCTTGGTCAACTCTAAAAGCACCACCTGAACATTTCATGTCCTGATCATTACATTGCTCCCTGCACTGCTGTTTCTGTAGGTCATCTAGGTCCTGTGTTTAGTTCTATAATGTATAAGGGCTTCTTATACAGAAAGTGGCAATGCAAGAGATTTAGTTCAGGATCTTTGAACACGAATATTTGATCTCAGTGGAAGGTACTTTTGACTTGGTTTCGAAGTGACACGCGACACCACATGCACCTACCCAATCTCACTAAACAATGAACCGAGAGAACAGCCAGGATCAGAT
>JAUZSU010025602.1:0-22244 GCA_034780255.1 Parotocinclus maculicauda | reverse complement strand
AATAACATTACACGTATATAATAGGATTTGTTTCGGTACTTTAGGATTTCGTCCGAATAAGCGGCTGGTCCCATTAACCGGTGGTCCAATTAACCGGATTCAACTGTACAGACACGAAAGCTGAATTAAGCGGCAGTAGATAGCGCTACGGCGTTGATTTTTCTCAACTAAATCTGCCACATCTATCATACAGCACATGAACTGATTGAATTTCTCTCCAAATCACTGATTTTAGCTGCATTTGCTACATCTGGAGAAACTACTGCGTTCTGAAGCACAGCCACGTCTTTCCCGACAAATGGAGTAAAGAGTCAGGTGAAACCTTCACCACTAGATGGTGCTACAAGCGTTCTTTTTCCCACACCGCGGTTACTAAAGTTCATCGAGTTCCTTGTTGAGCCCAGATTACTCATCACAGGGTTGATCTTTTAGAATCAGAGTGGTAATTATAAATGGATTATGAACATAATGAGCTGCTCTTCGTACGAGATAAAGAGGGAGAAGATCGTAACAGGCCCATGACGTCAAAAGTAGGATCTTTTGTACTGACAATGAGCTGCCCAGACAATACAAATGAGTCATTTCCTCTCCCAATATTGGGTTACACCTCTTCTAGTCTTAGTAACACCAACGATCATGTCAGGTAAAGGGTTCGGG
The DNA here is from genome assembly GCA_034780255.1 of Parotocinclus maculicauda. Lineage (NCBI taxonomy): Eukaryota > Metazoa > Chordata > Actinopteri > Siluriformes > Loricariidae > Parotocinclus > Parotocinclus maculicauda. The sequence continues at coordinate 21,587 of JAUZSU010025602.1, read as the reverse complement.
CAGGGTGTGAGATCATTGTTATGTCTGACCGGGCAAGTTTCTGCTAAGTCTCGCCTTTTGTTTCAAGTAATCTGCTAATTTTAGCCTGGATTCAGAAAGATTTTGGTGGTGTTGTGACATCACCTTCTTTCCCCCAACTTTGTAAAGTCCTTTATTAATCCCTTAATCAAAACTCGAATCGATCTGGATGTTATCGCAAAAGATCCGAGTCTGGAATCAGAATAGGAAATAAAATTCTAAAACCCGGGTTCACAAAGGCGTCGTAAGATCATCTACTAAAATGTGTTTCAACGTTCAACATTATGTTCTTACATGTTTACTTAACTTTACAATAGCCTCGTACTCGTATTAAACATCCGTGGATTCAAACGATTAAAACACTTACATTAAATTACAGTTAACATTAAGTTTATATTATAATAAAGTACTAAATACATAATGCGATTTATTGAATAATGTAGTGAAAGTGATAAAAAAAGTGCCTACAGTCGCGGCCAAGGTTTTTCCTCACATTTCCAGTCACCTGACTTCCTACGTCACGCACTGCTAATTTCCCCATGTAAAACAAATTTGAAATTTCAGAGTATTATTTTCAGATGAATGTGTAATAAAATGTAGTAAAGCTGAAACATCGTAAAATGGACCAACAAAAAAATACCTGTATACCAGGAATACCAGTACCCCGATCAAATTAAGGTCTGAAAATTAGAGCATGAAATCCATAAAGGAGCTGGATTTTAACTCAGTAATTGGATTTCACAGTGCATGTATCCTGCTTGTCAGATTTCAATCTGATTTCTCAGTCTGGGTTTACTGGGAATAATAATTGTTCTACTTTCCAACCAACCAATAATCTCACAGATAGATGTGATGTAAACTTCAAATGTTCATATTAAATAGTCATATTATTCATTTCCTTCAGTGTATTCGGTCTCACGCTGTCTATAACAACACTATGTTTAAAGCTAGGTTGCCAGATTCCACAAGCAAATCAATCTCTAAGTCTATGCACACTGTTCACAAAACGTAATGCATTTTTTGTGCGCAGTGTAAATACTCCCAGGCGATGTAAAAACTGAAAAAATAAACGGAACTGGAAACCGGGCCCTTTTCTACAGGGTCTAAGGGGATACATGCTTTGAAATCTTTGTGTTTCTTAATCTGATTTCTAGATCGGACCATGCTGAATACATGACCACTTAAAATAATCGGATAACTCCAGAAATCTGACTGTGATTATTATTTACATGTAAATGGTTGCCACGACCACTTGGCTTTTTTAGGATTTTTCTATTGACATGGTGGTTTATTTTTCTTTCAGGATCTGGCAACCCCAGAATTAACCACATCAAAATTTGCAGCAATTCTGCTGATAAATGCCAGAGTCCAAGTGTTCACGTGGACGTTAATTTGATATTGAAATCTGATCTAAACATTGGTCGTACAGGCATGTACAGACGGTGAGCATCTACTCCGGACCCCGAAGTTGACTAAGGCATGCTGCTGGTGCATTATAAATACATTAAAGACGCCCACAGAATTGTTTTAAGTGCTCGAGCGCCGGCGGATGAAGTTGTTAATATCAGTGATGAATGATGTCTGTGTGCTGATCTAATTAAGGCTGGTCGCAGCTCTGGCGCTTTGAAGCTTAAAACCCCCGCTTCTTTTAATTTTTCTCGCGCTCTCGCCACCTCTTTCTCCCTCTCCATCTTTCTCTTTGATCTCTTCTTTATAATGAAGTCATAAAAACGCATTTCCTTTCCACCAGCCTCCGCAGAGAGGAGCTTGGGTGTCTGAATACCCACCAATACTGGAAAATCTGGAAAAAACCTCATTTCCCAGAGACGTGTTTGAAAAAAAAGTATTGGAAAGGTAACTGATACCTGATAATTACCTGTTAATTTTCTCCTAATTAACACCAAGTCACACCAGCATCCATCAGTCAGCAATCTCAGCGTGATATAGGGCCATGTCTCTTTTCACACTTCTACTATCCCTTATGTGTCCGCAGGTGTTTAAATGGTTTATCCCAGTTTTTCATGAGGAAGACAAGACACTAGGCGTGTGCCAGGAGCAGTCCCTGAAACGTGACGCCTGTCCAGTTTCTTTCAGGCTTGTTTCCATAGACCTATGTGCTTGTTTCTCCTGTGGGATCTGGCAACCCTGGTATGTTTGTGTGTAAGAAATTGCAGCTCATGTTTGATGCATTTACATCTCATTTGTATTCAGTTTTTGAAATCCTCTTCATGTTTAGCTGCTCGGTGACAAGGCTGATAAAAATGTGCTACCTCAATCAAATTTATTTCAGCATCACCTCTCGTAGGTTTTGGGATACCGAACACTTCCTTATGCTCGCTGTAAAAGTCTCCTGCTTTTTTTATCTGTGCTTTAATCATGATGATATCTTCACGCCTTACACATCTCGTCTTATTCCCGTTTCCCACAGTGTTCATTCTGTTTTCCATTTTCCAAAACGTGGCAATTTTAACTCGATTACATCTCGGCACATCCTCTTCCTCAGCATATATCCATCTCGAGGTGCCAGTGTGGGCTCTGGAAACCCCATCTAATAGAACCATTAAAGAACCATTAGTGCGGGAAAAGTCATTTTTCACAACGCACCCACTCTGGCAGCGATGCAAAAACCATACAGAGATTCGCTGCGCCGCGCCACCCGAACCCGAATTCATAAACACTCCTGCCACGAGCTGTGGAGACTCAAAGAGTCATCCATCTACAGACGAGATTTCTGGGAGCTGTCAGTGCCAGGATGGAGAGGACGAGGTGCTGGGTCACAACGGGAAACTTTCGATGTTTCTGTAAAAGTCAAGGGAAGCGCCGTTTGACGTCGCCGGCGTCTTTTCTTCGGCCAGCAGGATCTTTGCTAAATATGCGGTTATTGGTTTTTTGGCCAAATTCACAAAAGCTTTGTAAAGAAAAGGTCTTACTTACAAAGGTTCTTAACCCATTAAAAACCATGATCCTCATTTGGGGATTGAGTGCTTTACTCACCTACTGATGGGATGTAGGCGGACAGAAATAAAGTAAAAAATGATGAGAAAAAAATTTGGCAGTCAAGGCAAAGACGCTCAAACATGATCAAAATGTCTTTGTACTTAGGCAACGTTTAATCTGCTCAGAGGAATAGCATCGAACCAAGCGCTCAAAAAAATTCAGCAAACAAGAAAGGGGTGATGGAGCAAATGGCCAAGAGGAAAAAACGATAATTGTGAGGTGATAAAGTTTTACATTACCATGCTTATATGGCGAACTCTTACAGCCTAAGATAAGGGTGAAGATATTGCAAAAAGTTAAGAAAACTTAAAAACGTAACGTTTTCAAGAATATTCTATTCTTCTTCACTTCTTATAAAGACGTACAAGGACGGTCCTGAAATCAAACCAGATTAATCCAGTCTTACTCAAGTTACACTGATCTCTGATAAAACATAAATCCTTAAAAGGTTCGACTTTAGCACATCCTGCTGACCTCCTGAAGCACCATAGGCCTTCAATCTTAAAATTTTTTTATTACTCGACTTCTCACAGGTCAGCGTGCCTAGCAACCATGTTGTTCTGTGTCTACACTTTAGCTGTCCAAGACAAAGCGTGCACACACACACACACACACACAGGTCTGGAAACACCAAATGGCTTTTTCACAGCTGCTGGGCCAAACCAGGGGCAAAAGGTTGCACAGTTCAGGGTGGAGGGGCAGAAAGAGCAAAGAACCAAAGAAAGGTCACGAAACGCCGAAGCCCAGCACAGCTACAACACAAACGACGTTCCAGTGCAGACCACCAGGGTGGCGCTATGATGAAAATTGTCCTACGTTTCAAAACTTCTCAAACTTTTCAAACGTCGATACAAATCTGCAAAACGCAAAGACTGAGCCGTACCGCCGAGCTTTAGCTATACAAAAGTGAACACACGTGAACACACTCACACTCTTTGGACATTCCAACTTCAAGACACTTCTGCAGGCGGCAGTACTGGCACCGGTTGCGGGTCACTTTGTTAATGATGCAGCTCTTCTCTCGGTGGCACGTGTACACCATGTTCTTCTGGATGCTCCTCCGGAAAAAACCCTACACACACACACACACACACACACACAAACAGAGACAACATTGTAGTTCACCAGCTATCAAGCAATAACAGTACAGGTACAGTCAGAGTCAGAGACATTTAAGGTTAGGGTTGTATTTTTTTATTTATTATTTATTCAGAAGGCCACAAACCAAGCCTGTTCTCTCCTGGGCATGAGCACAACCCTCAAACCGTGATTTATCAATATCTGATAGAAGCACATGGGTAAGGGATTACTTTATCAAACCTTTATCAAGCTCTACAATACAGAGTTACATTCATAAATACCTCTTAAAACTTCTCCGCCCACTTTTCTGGGCTCTGCGGAATCTCAGATTAAAAGGACAGTTGTTTTGAGGAAGAAAAGCCAGGTGCTATCATGGTATGGGGTCGGGTTCGGACCCTTGGTGAAGCAGCATTAATGCAGAAAAGTACACTGAAATTTTAGAAAAACATAACCAGCCTTTAAGACGACATCTTTTCCAGGAACGTTCATGCATTTTCTAATGAGACAAAACACAAACAAAACCACATGCAAAACCGCATGAAACGACAAATTCGACATCCCCGTCGAAGTAAGAATGGAACAAAACAAGCCCTGCAACACTAAACCACTCGGTATCCTCTGTGTTAAAACATTTTAAGTGTTAGGAGAAGGAACGGCAGCATTATTAAGAGATAAATGGTTTACTGTCCCAGTTTTTTTTAAATGTGTCGGAGGCCTGAAAGGGAGGAATAGATGTTTATTTAGCTACGTTAGATTTTTAACTAGCGAGGCAGCCTCTTGCTTCATGATTGTGTTTTTAATTCTGATCTTCACCTTTCAGAATAACAGCTCATGCAGACATGTTTCGCCCCTGGATTTTCTCTTTCAAAGGTTTATACAATATTGGCACCAGAGCTTTATTCATTAGAGCAGCCAGGGTACACAGACTCAAACTGTTTTATTCCCCAAATGGATTGTAGATGCTATTGTGCTAAGTTATTGCCCTGAGGCATTTTCTATCCACGCACAATTCCATGTCATTGCTTACTTCATGGACTTTGTGTTGAAAGCCGATTCCATTAAAGCTTCTCTTTCTTTCCTGTACAAGATCAATTCTAGGCTTGACTGAAACTCTCCGAACCGAACTGCTTTAAACTAATATTATTCCCTGATGGAGCATGTTGAGTTCTGCCCTTTTGCTTGCGATAGAAGAGAGGATATTCATGTTCAATTTTTGAGGCTTTGTATAACACCTATTCTTATCCTTCCATTGTCCATATTGTTATGGTTTTAACATACTTAATCCATATATTACCTTACCAGATACAGGAGCTGTTGTAGCACTGCCGTTGTAATGACACACCTAAAAATTAAGCCTCTGGTGCAGAAAGTTTTATTAAACACAAAGTTTTATTAAACATACGTAGCATCAATGTGGACAGACTGAATGCTGAGCAATGTTTCCTAGATTTGGATTTTACGTCAATCACAGGACAGTTACAGAATAGTTTCTGTTTGTAGCAGAAAGATGGCAGACCATGGGAAGAAACAGCGTTTTAAAAACCTCAATCTAATCAGGCAACAGTAAATTAATTCAAGATTGAATCTTCCATACCAAACAAGATTTTGCGACCAGTGAAAATGCAATTTTTTTTTTTTATTAGAAAAAATTTGCTGATCAATCAGTGTAGCTTCTGCACCTCATGAAGCACCTCCTGTGTTTTCAGCCTTCTCATGCTGGGAGCTAGACTGAGTAAAAACTTTTGTCTTCATGTTCCTTCTGTTATTCTCACTAATCCTAAAAACAGAGAGCACAGAGCCGTTTTATTCATTTTACTTAAAACGTTTGGGTTTGGGACAATGTTAATAAAGTTAATAGCAACATTATTAATAATTAATCATAAATTAGATTTAATTAAAGGCTTAAATTTGATGTCTAATTATTTAAACCTTTTAATGCAAACAATTTTTTCACACTAAAGAAAGAAAAGGTACATCTGTTGTATAAGACAGTCAAATACTTTCTTACTTTGTTCTTTTTTCCCAAATTTGATATGCAATTGGTTAAACCTTTTAAAGCAAACGATTTTTTCACACTAAAAAAAAACCTTTTTCCCAAATTAGATGTGTCTAATATTGGCTTTGAAAAAAAAAATATGTCACATTCTGTGTGAATCCAGTCCAAATATTTGTTTTTTTGATTTGGGCTCAATGTGGAACACAAACATTAAGGTTCGTACTCTAGAAAACAAAAGAAAACAATACTCAAGGTGTGGCAAAACGGCAGCTTTGAATCACAGAAGTGAAGCAGCATTTTACACTAGAGGGAGTCATATAACGCGAGATATTGTGTATTACTGCATTTATTACCAGTTACATTTTCACTATTTTGTTAGATTGTAAGATAGAGGAAAGCAGAAACAACTAGTTTATCAGATAACTAGCTTATCATTACCCTGCTGCTAAAACATCATCACACTCAGTAATTATAGTCGAGGAACAGAATTTCCAAACACAAATATATCGCTTGATATTTATTTAAAAGACAGTTAATTTTCATTCAGCAAATAAAACAGCTCTCACTCTTATATGAGTGAGAAATGTTAAAGTTTTAGTTGTAGATCATGAGCAGCTTGGTCGGGTTGTGTAACGCCGGAATAAAGGTGCGGAGGCAAACGCTGGATGCAGGGCAGGCAGAAGTTTATTAACAAAACCGAAAAGGGAACAAAAAGTAACCAAACGAAGTCCAAACATAAACAAAGCTTTGCGCACGTAGAACGCTCAGCACGAGCTTAAGTACGGGCGCGAGAGCAGTCCCAGCTGTAGCACACGCCGAGTGACGCAGCCCGTGGGCGTGACAGTGCCCCCCCCCCCAAGGACCCGTCACGGGCGAAGGGGGCCGATGCAGGCATGGGAGCCGAAGGGTCCGGAAGGTCCGCCTGGGAGCCGATGGGTCCGGAAGGTCGGCCTGGGAGCCGAAAGGTCCAGAGGGTCGGCTCAGCGCGAGCTTAAGTACGGGCGTGAGAGCAGTCCCAGCTGTAGCACATGAATGACGCCGAGTGACGCAGCCCGTGGGCGTGACAGGTTGTAAGATCTGGACTTATCAGATCCATGAATGAAGCTCAGATCAGCCATGGATGGTGTTTAATGAAAGACGGAGAGTTTAAACACCAGTGAACAAAGTGTTAAAGAAAATCAGAAAGAAAATAAGGAGCAGATGAAAGAGATGAAGCTGCTGATGCAGTATAACTCTCCCGTAAGATTTTTGACTGATCCCTAAAATCAAAACCAGCTAGAAGATCAGTCACTTCGTTTTTGTTGATGAAACTAAAACTGATCTTCAGTGTCGTTTTTCTTCTATCGAGCTGTGAATCCATTAAGAGCCCAGGATGTCTGATTTATTCTGTTCACTTAGTTTATCTCAACTTTAGAGCTTAAATCTAAATCCTCGTTTGTAATTTAGGCTGATTAAACTCATTCATTGCTTTATCAAACAATTTTAAATATAAACAAATGTTTCTAAAGCCAGTAGATTTTGTAAATGCATGAAACTTCATTTCAGTCTTTTTCTTGCATAATTATAACGTTGTTGTTTTTAGGGCTCGCATCATTGCTAGGTTACATGGAGTAATATTTAAGGAGCCATCAATCCGAGTGCCATTTATCAGGCAAGGTTGCCACTCCTAGAATGTCTCTCAGCCAATCAGATTGCGAGGCCGGTCCTCATGGGATGCTATAACGCAAATATCTCCTGATTTTTGTGATCAGGCAGATCTTGACACCTCTATTGTCATTACATAATGAATCATCTCCGTCGCGTGTGCGTAATTTATCAGCGCCGATGGTCCTGTAATGAAGACGCAGCACTGAAACGCTGCTCATGCAATAACTCATCGCCGCTCGCTAAACTCTGCAGCGTTGATGTCTGCTCGTTAAGGGGATGGCATGGCCATATAAACATGGTGGCAGCTTCCTGGAGGCAGCATGGCGCTCAGGCAGTTTTGACAGAATGATTGTCTGAGCCTCTATTATGGAGAGAAGGTAATTGCCTGTGAAAAACAGCGCAAGCTCTGAAACATATAACTAATGCCCCCCACGGAATATGAATTTGTCTCCGTCCTTGTCGTTCCCTCGGCTCACACGTTAATGAGGCTGTACGGGAAAGAGGCCAAAGCAAACGGCTGCTGAATCGCGTAATGTACGTGCAGCTGCTTATGGATTGCATTTGCACGCCTCTTTTGTTGGCGGAGTTAAGAATTATTATTATTATTATTACACATATAGATTGAAATGGCTTCCATTATAGGCACACTCTGAAAGCCAGGACAAGTCGAAATAGAAATGGCACGCACTTGCGGTCTTTTTGTTTGCCGCTGAATGGCTTATTCAGGCTTATCAAGGCTGCACACGCCTCAGCGGATCCGTTATCTCCATTCAGCACCGGTCATTAATGGCTGCTTTTCAGTTCTGATACCACTCTCACAAAGTGACTGGAGCACACTCTGAACAGATGGGCTCGCCGTCAGAAGCCAGTCCATTTAATACCGACGTTAATTTGCGCAGAATCAGCCATTGTGCAAAATGTAGGTGTGTTGGACATAAATCAGAGCAGAAATTAAAATAAAGGGTACAAATGAACACAGGGAGGGAGAAACAAGCTCTATCATTGTGCAAAGGAAAGGCACACAAACAGGAGGCTGGCTTTTAGACGTTCTGATTGGTCTGAGCACCATCCATGTTTCCACTGGGTGATGGTCCATCCTAGATTCCTCAGAGCCCAGAGAAGTGGGCGGAGCTTATGGACATGGTTAACATAAGTTTTCTTTTTTTTACAGTAAAGTTTTAAGTGGTATTTATGAACAAACTCTGTATTGTAGAGCTGTATTAAGGTTTGATAAAGTAATCCCTTACCCATGTGCTTCTATCAGATATTGATGAAGGATGATTCTTGATGCAGTGCCAATTGAGGGAGTGGAGAGAGATCACCCTGTTTGGGACTGAAATTCTTCCAGATTCTGACCTGTTTATTAATATTATGCTCTATAGAGGGATAAAAACAGTAAATCACCTCCAGTCTTTCTTTGAGGAACATCGTTTATAAACATTAAAATAATTTTCTTAGACATTCCGTGATAAACTGGAGTTCCTCTGATTATCTTTACTCATCAAAGACTAATAGATGCTACTTTTGTTCCAAATCATGATTATAATCACCTGTTTAAAATCACTTCATTATTCATTTTCTAACCTCATTATTAGCTCTAAATAGCCCCTTCCCAATTTTTTTGGAACATGTTGCAGGCTTGAAATGCAACAATATATGTTTATTACAAAATGAAATTAAGTTGACCAGAAACATATCAGGTTCAGAAATATCTTGGGTTTGTACCTTTCTGCAATGAAATAAAAATCAAAGTAAAGTTTTGTGCACTGCCCACAAAAATGAGGGGACATTTCAGAATGAATGTGAAATTATAAAAAAAAAAAAAAGCATTTGATTCTATTAAAATAAAACAAGATGATCAGAAAAGCAAATGAAAAGTCAAAGAAAGATTAGAATTAGATACAAACTCAATAATAATAATTGAGTAGTAAATGATATAATCATGGGGGTGAACAGATGTCAAACTGTACCAGAGTTCCCCCACATTGACTGTTCAGTAGGGTGTAAGATCCAACCAAAACGGCCAAAACATACTGACAGTGATCAGAAGATAATCTAAAATTTTCAATTAGACAACACTGCATTGTAAAAAGAATAATAAATAAATAGAAATCAATTTGTTTTCGTTCTTGATGAGAGGCTTTTAATAGAGCTCTGGAATTGTTTCCCCCCGGTGTAGATCAAGGCCTAACTGGTCAATTAAGCCCTGAGACCTAACACTAATGGATCATCTGGAAAGCTGCCCAAACCTTTACACATATAACATATGGCCAAATGTTTGTAGACACTTATAATCTAATGTTCTTTGTTATTTTAGCCACACACTGCTAACAGGTTCATTACATGAAGTAGTTAAACAGCTTTTTGTCCTGCCCTCCTGAAACAAAGTCCATAAAGGAGTGGTCTGGTGGAGATTTGGATTGTAGTTCATGGGTGTCCAGAAACTTTAGTCTATATCATGTACCAAATATCGACCAGGGTGTCAAAACTTTTGCCTAAACCCGCATGTCTGTGTCCTTGGTGATCTGAAGTCACACAGAGATCAAGGGTACATTATAATCTATAATACTTTATTTATTTCTCAGATAACATGGCATTCATGCTTTTCATACAACACCATCTAAAGACATTTATTATATTTTTTTTACATATAATATTTTACATTAGACCCGAGAAACAGTTAGAAATATACAAAACAAGATTCTCTGACTAGACATACTGCATGATCTAATTTATTTATTATATGTTTCTCTTATAGTTTTCTTTTTTAAAATCTCATAAAGACTATGTTCTTTAGTTTCTGAGAGTATAATTATGAATTATCATTATTATTCATTATTATTATTATTGCAGGAAACGGTAAAGAATAAGAATAGTTTTGAACATTTAGACAGAACCTCAGTGGTCGTATGAACATTCACAGCTACTTTTACACAGTACAGGTTTACAGAGAGAAATCTGCTGAATGGTAACTGTACAAAACTCACGCGTAACTCGTTTTTATTGATTGATTGCACATTTTCAGCTCGTTATCCTTTGCTGATCCACACCGTCCCTGTCATGTACACGTAGCTGCCGGAGAATCAAACTAAACACCGTCCTTATGGACACACAACTGCTGGTCTTAAAGCTTCGTGTTTTAAAAAGTGGAGTTAATAATGTCAGGGCAAACGTTCGGGCAACTGCTTTTGTTCGGTGTTTGAATTTAAAAACAAACCCAAAACACAATCGACTCAACCTCTGCTAAAAGTTAAAATATCATATTTCGTAGACATCATATCCAGACTTTTTGACCAGGGGTGCCAAAACTTTTGCACAAGCTATATATAATCTCAAATATGCATTGTAATGATTATAAAAAATATAAAGGTTTAATACTTACTATGAAATTCCTTATTTATTATTGTTAGTCTGAGTTTCTTTAATAGGAACTCGTAAAAGTTAGCCTGCACGCGTTTTGGAAAATTGAGTTTCTTTCAAACAAAAGAAAAATAAAGGCATTTGAATCGTGTAAATCAACTACAAAAGCATATGAAAGTGTGTCTCATTAGGTTTCTTAACCTTTGAATAAGAAATATATTAATATTATGTGTAACTAAAGTATCTTGATCGATATTGTTGCCTTAATTATACAAATTATAGTCTTGTGCAAAATAATAATAAAATAATGGCACCTGTTCATGTGACGTCTTTTTGTCTGGGAACTGTTATGTAGGGGCACCGCTGATCTGTTCTGTGATTCACATCGACCCAGCAAGCGGAAACACACACGTCCAGAACGTGTGAAGTGCAAGCAAACCCTGAAGGAAATCAGTGGACCCACAGCTGGATTGTATTCTGGCAGGGAAACCCACACAGCTGGACTCATAGCATTATGGACACATCTGGACTCCACAACGGCACCAAGAACCAAGATATAACCAGCAGACCTTTTCTCAGCAGAGGCAGGATACGAACCAGAGTGGCTCAGCTGGCAGAGTGCTGGTTTACAGTCCTGAACCAGACTGGTTCGTATCCCGCTTCTAGCAAAGTGAAATTTTCCGGTTACGGAGTTTAGATGTTATGCCTTAATATGGTTTTGCTTCCTGGTGCCGCTACAGTTTAATGGTATGTCCTCATAAGGGTTTAGTCCCTGACACCATTGTGTCCAGATGTCAAGCCCTTGTAGGGTTTCAGTTCCTGGCACCGTGGGGTCAAGATGTTATACCTTAGTGTGGTTTTAGTTCCTTCCACCACCTGTCTGTGGTTTTGGTTTTTGCCATTATTTAGTCCAAATGTTATACCTTTGTGGAGTTTCAATTCTTGGCAGCATTACATCCAGATGTTATATCTTTGTGGGCTTTTAATTCCTGGCACTCTCATGTCCATATGTTAACCCTTTATGCAGTTTTGGTTCCTGGCATTTGTATGCCAAGATGCTATACCTTTTGTGAGGCTTTGGTTCCACATGTTATGTCTTCTTGCGGTTTCAGTTCCTGGTGCTGTTAAATGCAGTCTTGGTTCCTGGCACCTTTATGCCATGAGTTTATGCCTTAGTATGGTTCCTGGTGCTGTACGATATAGGTTTTATGCATTTGTGTGGTTTTGGATCCTGGTGCTTCTATGTCCAAAGCTATGCCTTCACATGGATTCAGTTCCTTGCACCATTAAGTCTAGCTGTTATACCTTTGTGGGATTTGTGTTCCTGGAACCATTATATCATGTTATTTACATTTACATTTACGGCATTTAGCAGACGCCCTTATCCAGAGCGACTTGCAATTGATACAATTCAAGCAATTGTGGGTTAAGGCTCTTGCTCAAGGACCCAACTGTGGAAGAGCTGGGATTTGAACCCTGAACCTCCTGGTCCAGAGTCCAGTACCTTAAGCGCTAGGTTACCACAGTCCCAGTCCCAGGTTATGGCTTCATACACTTTCAGTTCCTGGTGTCATGCCATTGATATGGTTTTGGTTCTGAGGTCAAGTGATTTCCGTTTGCCTGGACGTTTCCATCTTATCAGAGGCTCCTTAGAGACTCCGACCAGGGGTGCCCCTTGATTACAGGGAAGAACCTTAGACATGGCTGAGTTGTGCCTGATGTCTTGCACTAGTAACAAATGTATTACGTTCTCAGACCTTTCAGATAAATATTTGTAATTATGTTTTGCACATTTGAAATTTCTGCTTTGAGCAAAAAACAGAAAAACACCTTGCATCGCTAAGTTTGCTTCTGCAGAGGCTGAGTTTAAGGTTTATGTTTAAGTTTAAGGGTTATTTAACCAGTGCCCAAACATTTGCGTTTAGCATGTGCCACAGTTGCCCATCCCTGATCTTCCTTATTGCCAAAGCTGTTCAGATAACAAACTCTGAATGCGTGTTTTTGACATTGTAATATTTCGATCACTAGCCTGTGAGTGTTGCTGGTTTCTCTTAAGTCAACCCCCCACCCACTCCCAAAAAACACTCCCTATGGCTTCTCAGACATTCCGCTTGCCGCCTAAAAGCCGCCGATTTGGGAGAAATTTGGTCACTTCCACCATGGTTCCTGAGCAGAGGCATGCAGATGAGCAGGATGAACAATGGACTCCAGGCTGTTGCTAACAAATGCGATGCATTCTGTTTGTTTTGTTTAGTTTTTTTTTCAACCATGGACCCTGCGACCGTGTGACAGAATGCGAGACGCTTTCATATGCAAACGCGATTTTGGTCCTTCTCACGCTATAAAAACGATTAAAAAAACATAGAAAGTTCTTTAGTCGTTAGAAAAAAAGAAGCTAACAGTCTCTCGTAAGATGTGATGCGAATCTGCTCGTAATAAATCATCGCTGCTTGTGACGTCTGTAAACTCAAATCCACTCTGGGTTTGTGCTTTTGTTTTATTTTTTTTGTTTTTTTTTATCAGGACTGAACGGTTTCTGTAAACTTTTTAGCCCTGTGACAGCTGGATTCGTTTAAACTGGGATGATTTTACCTCTTAAACTACACATACTATTTTGAAGTGATCATTATTTATGTGATCTTTTATCCTGGTTGGAATTAGGAGGGGATGAGGGATTCACGGTTAGGGCAAGTGAGACATACCCTGGGTATGTATCACTCTGGGCTTAGAGGAAAGAACCCATTCCCTCAAACCATCAGGATTTGAACCCAGGCTCTTCACAGTGATGGACCAGCTTACCTGAGCTCCATATTTTAAATACTGTATTTGAAATGTATTGAAAAATGCTAACTTCATTCTGCTTAAAAGTGATATGTAAAGCTGAGTATTTACACAGGAATGATGCGAACTGAAATGTTTGTAAAACATAACAGGAACAATATCTTTATCGTTTAAATTCACTTCAACAAGTAGTAAACAAAAACTACTACACTACGTTGCCTATCTGTATAAATTAGGTTAGCATCTTTTAAAGATGTTTTTTCTTTGTTTTTAGACATATTACTATTTCTTTTAATATTTTGGCATCATTTTTAGTTGCTTCCTAGTTTCCCAGAGTACAATAATCAGACTAAAAATAAAAATAAAGAAGCTAAAATGTTAAAAGTAACTGCAACATCGAAAAAAATAAACGATGACAGAAACAAAGTAACAAAATAGGAATTGCAAAATATAAAAAAATTTAATCCCCAAAAACTATTTCCACAATGAAAATAAACCACGATATATACCTTTAATTAAATATGTAATATATTACTTTAATTATTTTTAATTATTTATTAGGTAAAAAATGAGCAGCAGGTGACGTTTTAGCGCATTAGTATTTAAACTATTATAGGACTATGCATTGTTTATTGTTCCTTGCTGCATTTTAATAGAAATAATGACGAACTTGCAAAAAATTCTAATAAATCATTTACAGCCTGTATGAATTAAAATAGCACGCTATTGCACTAGATGTTATTGCATCAATTTGAGGCCAATAAATGTTATTTCTGTTTCTAATTTCTTTATACCCTGGCACACACTCACCCAGGTTAAACTAATCCAGCACGAATAGGGCTTTGGGTTTTTTTTCACGATACGAGTTACCCATAAAGGCCGAACCTGGATGTGCCCATACTTCGGTTCATCTTAACTATAGCATGTGTGTCTTATTTATCCCAAATTTGCTTTTTTGTATTTCTTAAATTACAATCTGACTCTAATTTAAGTTCGTTATAAAATATGGTAACATAATTACAGGTAAATAGATACGGAATTAGCACAGTAGTTTTCACGTTGGGATCCGGATTACTTTGTTACACTGTTTTGGAAAGATTCGTACCTAATAAGCTTGTGTACGCGATGCAAACTGGTGCTCGATGGCGGCAGTGCTCGGTCGTTTTATTACATACGCGCATGAAATTTGTTCGGACGGCCGTAATCAGGTTGGTTCACGTTTTTTGCCCCCTGGAGGTAGCTGATTATGTTTTAGACGTGGAAGTCCCTGGTCGTGTTCAACCTCGATTACTTGGTTCGTTTACTGTTGCGATGAGAGACGCCCCTCGACCCTCGCGGGGCTTAGATATACGCCTCGTCGTTGGTCTGGTTGTCAGGTTGCTGCTGCTCTGGTCCGTTCTCCTGACTCTTCACCATGACCGTGGGCTGAGTCATGATCCGCAGACGCTGAGAAATTCAAAAAAGGGGAACAAAAAAAACATATAAGGGGGATATTATTAGACAATTCTCAGCCTAACCTGGAATTCACTGGGTGCTGGACAGTGTGCCAGTTCATCGCAGGGTTCTGTATTTGCACCGCTTAACTCGGGATTCGAACCCAGGCTTTCAGAACTGAGGATTTCCAGCAGCTGGCACGGACCACAGAACCAGAGAAGATGTTCTAACTGTTACAATGGAATCCTACAAATAAACTAAATTTACCTAAAAATACAAGCTGAAAAGCATAAAGTCTAACGCTGCTGTCTAAAGGTTCGTCATTTCTTAAAATAAATACAATATGTAGTTTATAATTATTCAGATAGCAGAAATCCATTTCCATTATTTCGATGACATCAGCATAATAAACTGACTCAGGGGATTCTTTTTAAACTCAGAGCATTTCATCTATACATAAAAAACAAACAAGCATTAGCTAATAATTAACTAATTAATAAAATAAAAGAGGTGGCTGTAGGTAGAGGTAAGAAATGAATCAGAATGCATTCGGTATTCTCTGGGAATGCTAAATACAAAGATTTAGTTGCATATGTGTAGAATCGAGTCGGTCAAGTCAGACTCTGAGTCACAAATTTAAGGACTCGAGACTTGCCTGACTAACATTGATAAAAAAAAACTCAACGTTGGCATTGGTATTCAAGACTTGAAAATCTAATTAGAATCAAGACTGATTTTTTTGACATTTTAAGGGATTAAGGATTTTTTTGTTCTTGTTTTTGTTGGATTCAATTATCATATTGCCTAGGAACATAGTAAAAAGAGAACAGCAATATACAAAATCAGCAACACGACCTCCGACTTCATCCATCACTACAAAACCCACAAAGATTGAGATATGTTAAGATCTGGCTTTAAAATGAAATTCAGTACTTTATGACCGCTTCCTTTTGACTAATTTAAATGTAAAAATTGGGTTTGCGAGAACTTGAGACTCGCTTGACTTAAAACAGGGACGTGACTTGAGTAACCAGTAACGTTTGAGAGAGATTTGACCAGAGATTTGAATGTTAAGACTTGTAAATCTTAAGACTTAAGACTTAAGAGAAAATTCTTAAAACAGATCTTAAGACTGATAAATCTTCAGTTAGTGGGTGCGTGCAATACATTAAAAAATACATTAATTTAATTAAATAAAGCGCAAAAGTAGGGGCGGCACAGTGTCTTGGTCTTCTTACAGCAAGAAGGTCCCGGGTTTAATCCCAGGGCAGAGCGATCTGGGTCCTTTCTGTGTGGAATCTGCATGTCCTCCCCGTGACTGCGTGGGTTTACTCCGGGTACTCCGGTTTCCTCTCACAGTCCAAATAGATGCGTGTTAGGTTAATTGGTGTCGCTAAATTGGCCCTTAGTGTGTGATTGTGTGTGTGTGTGTCCTACGATGGATTGGTGCCCAATCCATTGGGTTGTTTCTGCCCTTGCACCCAGGGGTGCCGGGCGGGCACCGGCTGGCCCGTAACCCTGTGTGGATTAAGCGAAAGATAATGGATGGGCGGAAGTGCAAAAGTGCAAACAGCAGCCGAAAAGTTGTGTGTCAGTGCAGTAGGTTAGGTCGCATCTCTGGTGCTTAACAGTTGTTGTTTACTCGTTCTTGGTCATACTCTGTTTTTTATTAAGGAGCGTTTGTGTTACCGACTGTCCTGCTTGGGCAGAAAGCGAGGGATTACATACGAGAACATTAGAAGCAGGTACAGAGCAGTGCTTTGTTACGAAACTGAAAAAAACACTGCAATAATGAAACTAAAAACCTGGGTATATAAAGTCCACAAACAGTCTAAAAACACAGCAAATGGGAATGGTGTGATAAGTGAAAGAGGAGAAACCGAAAACGTAACGGCACAAACCGTACAGAAGAGAAACGTACTTAATTCAGACCAAACAAAGGAAATGTAGAATTTAATTAACTAAACTAATGAAACAGAAAAAAAACAGAAATCACAAGGCTGGGTAAGCACTGGACAGTGATCCTTCGACCAGCCTCACTCCCTCAGATACACTGAGACTCAAATCCAGATAAAGTTTTATGAGCATCTAAGTCATCAAGGCATAATGTATACGTTATATCCATCATATAAATGCATTTATCCAGATTCCAAACGATCCGTAGCTATAGAACATGCAGAGTTCCAGACCGCTAAAGCTCCTGCTGTGCAGATGCAGCGGTGAAAGGTTGAAAGCAGGAACTCAAGGTGCTGATTGATTAGCAATCAGGCTGTAATTGAAGCTAACTCTGACTTTTCTCCACCCTGCTGCGTGAGGCTGATTCGAGCACGCAGTCGCTATCGGCTCAGGCCCGCTCGCCTTTCTCCCTAATTGCAGGTTTCGAATGACTATTTTCGGGAGAGGCTTGGTGCAAAGGGGAAGCCAGAACGCTGCTTTCCGTTTCAGAGGCGTCAATCATCTTAAATGCGTAATTTCTCCAATCAGGTCTTTATTCACAAGCAGAGCGTGGAGTGTTCGGGCTCAGATTCGAGAACGTTAGCTTCGCAAAATCCGTTATCAGCTCGCTAACCTTTGATGCTTCAGTTGAGACAATGGAGGTTAACACAATAACGTCATTTCAAATACAAATAGATGATCGCACAAAACCTAACGTCTGCAGATCACTGCTAAAGTACCATGTTATCAAGTATAATGGTGTTACGTTTATGTACAAGTAAGTGTCGTATAACGGCCGTCTGATCCCCGTCACAATGGTCCCTGAACCACTACACCACTACGCCCCTTTAGTTCGTTTTCTTACCTCTTTGTATGAGCCTTTTAATGTCATGAACATGTAGACCATATAGCCTGGAATGAGAACCATTGAGGACAAGGCCATACACCACCCAACACCCTGTCCCCATTTCGGGAACACGTAATTATTCATGGTTAGAGGAACCATCTGGATGGCGCTGAACAGGAACACGCCCTGCAAATGTAAAGAAAAATACAAGAGTTCTACTATTCTTCTTTTAACTCCAATCCAGGAAACGATGCTCTTTGAGAACCATGTAGTACTCACAGCCACGATTAAAGGCGTAAACACCACCCAGCAGAGCTTCCACCAGATGCATGGTTTGTACCCGATCATCTCCTCAATGTTCCCATAGAACTTATTGACACCTTGCAGAGTTGGAAACAAAGAAGGTTATCTTGGGTGTGCAGCAGCACACGCGTCGCTTCACATTACCGCTGTGCAGGCACTTGGCGCCTCGATTCATGCAAATAAGAAATCATGCCATCGTTTGCATAATCGCTCATTCTGCGCCAAATAATTAAGATCCTGCAGATGTATGTAATGCATTCAGACAAGGGGGTGAAGAGCCGAGTCTGGAACGGAGATTAGCATGAATTAACAGGATCTAATGAGAGCGTGTTTTAACTCACACACTATCTTAGTTATAAAAACATGCATGCACTGCATAAGTTAACATGCGTTTTTCCTATATCTATATCTAGAACGCCTCTTTTATTACTAATTATTCCCATCCTACCCCCACCTGACATCTTTTGTCCTGGTCAGGGTAGCTGGGGTTCTTGTAACTATCCCAGCGAACACAGGATACAGGTGTAACATTTTCGATAAGGGTCTTGCTTGCACATGGAATGTCGATGGAACTCGGATCATCAGATCATCAAAAAAAAACATCAAAAAACAGCCCCCAGAACATTATTGTTCCTCGACCCTCCTTTGACGTTGGCACTAATGATCACTTATGCTGAAGATATAGGTTCGAACCCCCTGAGTGAAGTTTGGGTGGTCCAAAAAGAAACCCTCCGTGTGTGAGCGATGAAGTTTGGGTTTGTCTTAAGGAACTTCCATTATCCCTACTTTCTTTAGGCAGCTCTGCATTATGCACTAGCAGCTGAAAATGGAGGATCCATGGAGGTATTCTAGGTTCACATCCAGACAGGTTGGGCGTCTCATCCAGGCATGATTGGCTGTGTCTGAGGGAGGAACCTCTGCCATCCATGCAGTAGATTTGAAATCAGTCCAGTGCATGCCTACACCTGCACCATGCAAATTCCAGAGTTGGAGCCAGAAATAATAAGCTTTAAAACCACAAAAAGCAATAACATATTAAGAACTGAGCTTAAGTTATGGCAGAGCCCTCATGGTAGCTCATGGTATTCCTGAAAATTCACCAGATGTTTGTGGGATCGAATCCCAGCACTGTCAAAGATTTCCATTCTGCATCTATACATTGTGTCATTTGTACGTTTTTAGTGTTTTCGGCAACCAAAAATAGATTGTTTTTACCATAAAACCAGGATATGGAGATGCACTCGAAGAACACTAGGAAGAGCAGACACATCCCACTGGCGGAGTAGTAATCGAAAAGCTTAAACACGTACAGACCACCCTGTGAAATAAAACAAAATTATGATTTGTTTATTAAGCCTGTAGTCTGGAAGCAGCTGAGGCTACATAAACAAGGGTTAAAGGCAGGTTTTGTTACACAAGCCCTCAGGAATTTGATCTGCAGTAACAGAGCTGCGGGAATGCAAATAAATGGGAAAATGGTGACATTAGTATTCACGCTGAAAAGCAGAAAATATGCAATTTCACCAGGAGTTCCAAGAGTTTACATATAAGGGGTATGTAGGGTAAGTGTCAATAATCCCAGCAGAAATATTGGAAAGTGTTTACATTGAAGATTGTAACAATAACAATATTTATTACCAATATTACCAATATTTATCAATAACAGTAACAATATTTATTATTTATCAGTCTAGTTACCACCCATGCTGGTGGCTATCTTGTAGACGTATCCAGACCATCGTAGCCACCAAACCAGTATACTATGCTGGTTACAATCAAACCATACCAGTATCCCATGCCTGGTAACTGCCATACCAAACCAGCATACCATGCTGGCTGCCATCAAGCCAAGCCAGTATTATTCCTGTGACCATCACACCAAATCAGCATCCAATGCTGGTGACACTCATACAAACCATTATCCAATGTTGGTAACTATCATGCCAAACTAGTAACCCATGCTGGAGACTACCATACCAAACCAGTATCCCATGTTAATGATTATCATACCAAACCAGTATCCAATGCTGGTTACTATCATGTTTACTAAACCAGTTTTTCATACTGGTGATCAACATACCCACCAAACCAGCTTCTAATGATGGTGACCATCATTCCAAACCAGTGTCCTCTGCAGGTTACTCTCATACCAAACCAGTATACTATGCTTGTGACTCTTATATCAAACCATTATCCCGTTCTGTTGGCCATCTTACCAAACTACTGTAGCATCCCCACCAAACCAAATCAGAATAATATACTGTTCTACTTTCAGTATAACTTTCTCAAATAAAAATACAAAATGTCTTAAAATACTTTATGCAGCTCAGAGGGTTTTCAGTCTACCCACTGGATGTATTTTTGGCCGGAGGTATGATTATAATCATCTTTCTGCTTTTAGATGACGGGTACATAAGCACCCACCTGAGTGATGTTCGACAGGCCGATGATATAGGACACGAGGCAGACGACGGCGATGAAGATCTCTCGTCGTCCTCTCAGGACATGGGGAAACTCGTCCACCAGGGCGGTAATGAAACCCTCGACTGTGCAGAACTGTACAAATATAAAAAACGACACGTTCATTTTGATAAATATTTTGAACTCTTACTTATTTCCATTGTTACACGTCCTCTACTTATTTGTAAATCTTTTTTGGATTTTACCTGACTGTCAATCCCAAGCATGAGCAGCATGGAGAAAAACAGGATTGCCCACAGTGGAGAGATGGGCAGCTGGGTAACAGCCTCTGGATACGCTAAGAAGGCCAGTCCCGGACCTCAAATACAAAAAGTACAAATTTAAAAAGGGATTGTAATGAAGTAAGCACCATTTAACGTCAATCCAATCAATGTCAGTTCACTTTAACAACTGACAACTTCATGCTGCACCTGGCATCAGTTATTGTTAATAGATTATGTGCTCCTAACCAATAAGTAACTACATTTTCTCTTTTCTCTCAGAGCTGATGTTCCAGTACCAGTTCCAGCACCACACACTTAGTTGTTCCTCCACCTCGGCATCACTCTACTGGTCTTTATCAACTTGACCCAGTCCCACCAGAGTGCAGTAACTCCCTCCATCATTTAGTTATTAGGAGACGATCATCCTCCAATAACTTACTGCTGAGGACTCAATATCTTAAATCTATTTTGTTACTTAATTTAAATTTTATGACTAGTTTAGATT
>JAUZSU010025591.1:0-10595 GCA_034780255.1 Parotocinclus maculicauda | reverse complement strand
AGGGATCTTCAGGATGCCCTCATTTGGGGAAACGTGGGGGGTCCTGGAGATTTGGTGGGTTCCAGGAATGGACTCGCCTAGATCTCTGGGATTCCTTCGCGTTTCTGACAGTAGTATTTGCAGTAAATTTAAACAAGATGGATAGGATAATTTTGTATAGAAATATATAATATAAATATAACTATGTTGTTAAAGTGAAGATTTCATTGCATTTACCTTGCTAAATCATGTTTTGAAACAAAATTCATGGGGCGGGTAAAAACCGACATGGCTATTACTTACTATTTCCTGATAGTAATTCTAATAAATCAATAATACCTTTTATAATTAATAATATTTACTAATAGTCTACCTTACTATTTATGTGCTGCACAATTTCATTTCATGTATTTCTGCTCGTGAACTTTGCACGGCCGTTTGGAATATAGGAGCGTAATCCTTGTCATTGTGTGGCTACTTTTTGTTATTTCATTAAAAATGCTTGTATGGTATAGGCATAATATAACCTATAGCTAATTAAAATGCTGTTGTAATTACACTTACACATAGACACATAATGCATGATAATGAGCGTCATAATGCAACTTAAGCGCAAAGACATACACAACCAACGTGGTTTTATTTTGATTATATTTTTTAAATAAACAAATCTACTAATAAAACATAATTTCATGTTGACTTGAACTTTTACTGTAATGGTTCCTGTGACAGCCGAGCAAACTAATTCAGCTTCTGAACATGGCCGCTAGAGACCACATAGAGACCATGCAGAGTTTTTTCTGGGCTTGTGTAAGTGTTCTAAGTTGTTTATTGAGTTTAATAAAATAAATTGCTTACTTTTACTGTTTTGTTTCTGCATTATTGGGTTCTCCTTCTCCCATCGTAACATTCACTGCTTAAAATCTCTCTCACAATCTCTGACAATCACACGCCCTGTCTTATTGCAGAACCCCTGCTAAATGCACTTGTTTACATTACAAAGAGTTGAGAATCCAGAGTGTAAGGAGGGGTACTGTCCTCAGAATCTCAACAAGCCCGTAATCCTAGTGTTAAGTGACGGTGTATATCTCAAAACAGCTGTCAGTCAAAACGGGATTCAGCCTTTCACATGATCCTTCAATCGTAATGTGAAAGCTCAGCTTCCAGTCCAGCCAAGGTCAGCTAACAGTTACATTCATTAACACAACTGTACATATTCGACCATTTAATGTCTGACATTTTGGGGTAAGCTGAGCTTCCCTTGCAGTCTTAGAGAAATTGCGGCTGATTGAAATAAGGTTAGGTGCCTTGATACTTGAATGAATGGTTAGACGGATGAATGGACAGACATACAGAAAGCTAGAGAGATAGATAGATTAAAGATGTTTGTGGTGTGATGAGCTGGGGGTTTGATGAGGGGTTAGTTGGATTGAAAGATTTATGGATGATGTATAGACAGTCACTGTGTAACTATCAGTTTAGTGCTTATAGAATAGAAGATACATTTATACAGTACATGTCTAGACAGACTCAAATATGACAGCTAGATGGATGAATTGTGCCATGGGTAAAGATGAACTGACATAAGTGCAAATGTACTTGGTTTATTTATCTGATACAGGGTGCAAATACAGGGTGCAGCGGTTAGCACAGTTATTTCACAGCTCCAGCATCCGCAGTTCTCACCTCATACCCCATGTTTGTATGCCCTCCCTGTGTCTTTGTGGGTTTAGGGGGTTTAATTGGTGTTCCTAATGTGCCCTTAGTGTGTGAATCTGCGTGTCTGTATATAAGTGTATGTGCTCTACTATTGATTGGCGCCCTATCTAGGATTGTTCCTGACTTGCACCCTATGCTGCCAACTAGGCACAGACTTTCCCCGTGACCCTGACCAGGATTAAGCAGATAGGAAAATTAGTTAATAGTGTAGATACAAAGACGACAAAACAGACTAGGTGTTACGCTGACAAAATGACAAGTTATTTGCAGTGAATCTACAAAACAAAGTTAACACAGAATTACAAGGCCAACCAGCTAATGCTAACATACAGGCTGAGCTAATGCAAACATTGAGACAAGGTGCAACAATGTATTACTATGTGCTTACAAATGCAGACAGTAGTACCACTGTGTAACAATAAAGCTAACATACAACACTAGGGTTGCATCCAAAATGGCATACTTAAACAGTACATACTATTTCATAGTATTATGTATACACTGCCCGAAAGCATTATTCCTTTTCAATATGTGATGCATGATGTCACACCACCACTGTACATGAAATAAATAAATAATTGAAAAAACAGTGTACATAACCGTTATCCATTCTTCCATCCCTTATCTTCCGCTTAATCCACATGGGGTCGCGGGCCACACATGGCGCCAATCCATCGTAGGACACACAAACACACAGCCACACACTAAGGACCACTTTTTAGAGACACCAGTTAACCTAACACGCACGTCTTTGGACTGTGGAGAAAACCCATGTAGTACCTGGAGTAAACCCACACAGATACAGGGAGGACATGCAGACTCCACACAGAGAAGACCTAGGCCGCTCCACCCTGGGATTGAACCCGGGACCTTCTGGCTACTCACCGAGTCACAGTGCTGCCCCATAACCACAACCATTCTAATATTTATTTCTTATTATTTAAACTTGAAAATAACCACTTGCCTGACATTTTTTATTCATCAGCTTTGATCGCATCCACTGCTCCAGTTGATTCATGGGATAGTGTGCTTTGTTTTCATACTTAAAAGTGGCTGTTGAGGTATTACGTCATCCTTTATTTTAACTTATGGTTTAATTATTCAGGCACTCTACCTGTTCTATCTGCTCTAAATGGTTGGGTCGATAGCCATGTTTTCATTTAAATGAGACTAGACAGATAAATGGACAAGCAGAACGATAGATTGAAGGAATGTATATGCTCTAATCTGCATGTGATTCCTCTTTAACTGGATTTTGCATTGACAGTGAAAGCCTGTGTTTTCATCCAGCTGTTTGCCAGATGTCAAGTGAACATCATTAAAAGTCATTAAAAGTTATTTGTTTCCAGGTATGAAGGCTTGTATGAATCCATCAGCAACTGTTATGCTGAACGTGCTTGAGGGCTGAAATCAGCTTACGACATCAAGAGAGCTCCAGGCAAACAAGCTGTTGTATAGGGGGATATTTGAGCATGCGCGCTTTATCATTTATTCCAAAATCTGTTACTATGCCTTTTTATCACATCAGTTCATTCATATCAGCATGTTTACACCTCGGATCAGAGGAAACATTTCTCTTCTGAGACTTACAAATCATGGCATTCTGTTGCTGTTTTGTTTTGAGACACAAAACGTGATGGAAAATGTCTGCTGCTGCATATCTCAACCAAATAACTAAATATCAAATACATATAAATTCTTAAATAGTAATGCTGGTCAATAATGGAGCGAACTCAAATATGAAATTGAAAATTAAAAAACTGTATATACATTAACCACCATATGTACTGTAATATATACAGTACAACTGTATATATACACACATTGGGGAAAATACGTTTTCTCACTTACAAAAAAAAGATGGATGCTATTCTTTATCGCAGGTGTTGGGGTTCCTACCTTCCCCCAGTGCCCAGTGCGTTCGGCCGCCATTACAGAGCCATCGGCGGGGTGGCCTTGAGTCTGACTCTAGTCGGCTGCTGACTCGAGACATGCCCCGGCTAGAGTAGCCACCGGGTAAACACGCACTCTATAAGACGTGTCCCAGTTTGGCTTTCATTTAATTGCATGCACATTCGAGCTCTCGCTCGCTCCCCGGGGTTTGGACTACCTCCGTGCCTCACCATTTAAGAGACGTCCCAAAACCGTGCTTTCTGCACGTCTGCCCTGACTGGCGCTGTGGCGCCCTCTCGCGACCAGTTCGCGCGTTGCTCCCACTCGGGAGGCAACCTTGGCACGCCACTTTATCCTTTTGGGTTTTTTGTGTTAGGGGTCTTACGCTTCTTTATCCCTTTTCAGTTGTTCTATATTATTTCCCCATTTTTATTATACGTCGTGGGATATGCTTATCCTGCATACCTGGGTCCTAATAAAAATCGCCACATCTCGTAACAACAAATGTGTCAGACATAACTGTTAAAAGAAGTGTGGAACGCTACCATCTACACAGCATCTGAAGCATAAACTCTTATACATATTATTTTCTGCAGAGACTACTAAGTCAAAATATAAACGTGCAAGATGGAATATGAACATAAATAAGCATGCCTCTCTGGCTGCACACAACCAAGAGGGAATGCGTCCACATGAAGAAACACTACATTTGAAAACAGTTGATGCAGTATTAGCTTTTACTAACAAACATTGGAGGCAGGTGGTGTCTGGATCTTGTCTACAGATGTAGGTTTTGTTTATTTTTATCTTTAGTCATGCATTTTTAGGTCGAACCCTCGCTTGAGTTGTGCATGTACAGGTGCATGTGCCGTACTCTATGCTACTAGGCTATATGACAGAGTTAATATGTTATCAGCATTTATTTAACCTTAAGGTGTGTTTTTGACAGTTTTTTGTAAAGTTAGTGACTTGATAATGTCAGCTTGTACATCTTTAAAGAAAAAGGATTTAACAGTTATGGTAAGTGATATATATCACACACCCCTAATTAATTAGGGAACCTCACCCAGCCACGCTTTGAGAGTAAACGTGTATTTTTACAGTAGGTCTGCCACATTAGGGGTCGATCTAAGGCTCTTGACTCAGTGCTGCTCAGCGACGTGTTATACAGGTCATTACTGATTTAAGCTGATCACAGAAATGAATCCATTACAGCCCTGCAGGATGGGTGTGTTTGAGGGAGCGGGGATTTCACTGCCTTACATTAGAGAAGTTCATATAGTTGAATGAATTACTTGCAAATAAGGTCGATATGCTAGGCTACGTGACCTTGATCAAAGCTTGAGCATCAGAATAAATAAAACACGATGCGATTTGTATGATACTTATTGTTTTCTGTTGCCATTCAGACTGCATTCTATTGGACCGTGTTTTTAACCTGTTCTGACTTCACCATATTTAAGCCTTTGTTGTTGTTGTTGTTGTTCTCTTTCTGCTTTTGTTCTTTTCAGGCTTCATGGACTCGGCCTGAGAAACACAAGGTATAGCTTCTAAATATGTAGCCCGGTTAGGTACTAATGCTAGAGCACACCATTACTACTGCACCATAATGATGCTAGATCCTTTTAATCCACAATTCCCTATAGTTATACACAAAATCACACAATCCAAGGTGTGATCTTACGTACACCTCGTTAATTACAGGTCTTCGCCACTTAATGCTGCCTGTGATCCTATCTGTGAAGTCCTGTTATGTACATTTTGTGAACGCTCTAAAGTAACATGGGCAAAGATTATGAATATTAAGACATTATCTATTTACAACCCCAAATCAGAAAAAGAAAATAAAGCGATATAAATGTAGAGATATATAAAAAAAAATGAAAATAATGGTAATAAAACATTAAGGGACTGTGGTGATTAACTGTGGTTAAGGTACTGGACTGTGGACCAGAAGGTCCAGGGTTCAAATCCCACCAGCCACAGTTGGGTCCTTGAGCAAGGCCCTTAACCCACAATTGCATGGATTGTAAGACGCTCTGGATAAGGGCGTCGGCTAAATGACATAAATGTAAATACAAACGCAGTCTTTCTTACAGTAAATTTATAGCTGATTGCAAGCAGGGCAGTATGGTGGTGTAGCAGTTAGCACTGCTGCCTCACAGCTCTAAGATCCCCGGTTTGGTCCCATCCTTGGGCTTCTTATGTCAGGCCAACATGTTCTCATTCAAAATACATTTTCATTCAGAAACAGAAACCGTGTGGCGGTTTCCAAAGACATGCATTGCGTAAATTGGTGTTTCCAAATTCCCTTAGTGTATAAGTGTTTAAGTGTTTAAGTGTTTGTGCCGTACGAAGGATTGGTGCCCTCTCCAGGGTGGTCTCTGCTTTGCGTCCTGTTGAATAAGTGGATAATGAATAATTGCAGTCAGAATGCAAGATGTGTCATGTTTTTCTGGTCTACTTCATTTAATTACATTACATTACTTAATGTTAATATACTTCCATTTCTAAATTTCAGGCCTGTAACACAGTTTGGGAGGGTAAAGTTGTAATGTTGCCATTCCTTTTCACGACATTTAAAATGTGGTTGTGTTGGCTAATTGGCACCAATTAGTCAAAATCCTGCAGGTGTCATTTTTCAGTACAGCGTTGTCTTTGATGCATTTTCCGTTTTAAAATTCTCCACCCATACCCTGTTCTTCCGTAGCCATACCTTTGTAATGTGTGCAGCATGTGATTTTGCATTGTTTTGTTAAAAAATGTGTGGACCTTCCAGGAAACGATGCTGCTGATTAATGCTGCCATAACAGTAGTGTAAACGACCTTTATTAACACAGCCCTATACCATGACAGACCCTGGCTTTTGGACCTGTTGCTGATAACAGTATGGATGGTCCTTTTCTTCTTCGATCCAAAGCACACAGTGACAATGTCGTTCAAAAAAGATGTGGAATACTGATTTTCACCACTTTACAAACATCTGCTTTTGTACCAAATCACGATTAGTCACCTGTTGACCTAGCCGGTTTAAAAGTTTGGAATAAACATGATAAGAACATAAAATGTACTGGATTCATGCTGTCTGCAATGAAATCAAAGTCAAAGTAAATGGTAGACATATTTCCCCTCCCCCATACTGTCCCAACCTTGTCTGATTTGGGGTTATAATGCAGTGGTTCCCAACCATTTTTTGACCAAGCATCGGAGCAGACAAATCCTCGTGCATATATTATAGGATTTTAATGCGTTATGGCATTATGTGGCTCATACCTGTATTTGATAACATTTGTTTACAGAAATAGCAAACAGAGTTTTCTAAACCATTTCCAGTAACTACATGGACTTTCTCAGTATCAGAGCTTAAAGGAGTAGTTCTGCCACTCTAACACAACTTAACATAGTGTACAACACTATACAACATAACATAGTGCTTCTTAACTGTACTAAATACTCATGTAACACAATAGCGCTACGTGATTAACACTAGAATGACTCTAGAAACCCAAGTCACAGGCCCTGGATGATTCTTACTGGTGCGTTGTAAATTTGCACGAGGTGATAGTAAGTGACTCAGATGGATATGGAATGTGTGGGCAGGGATCTCCACACAATCTGCACATCTCAGAGCATCACAGCCTCCCTAATGAGGTCACTTTACACAAGTTCTTTTAAGGCTTTAATAAAAAATGAGATTGTTAACACGTATTAAAGGTACATATAGAGATGAAATGCTCAGATGTTTCCAAACACTTATTGAAAATATAACAGTTCAGACATTAAACAAGTCATGAAATGGTCCATTTAGAATATAATTATAAGTTAAGTTACATTTGAACCCCCCTTCATGAAAAAACAGGGTTATATAAATAATTATAGCATTATGCTAGTAATGTAAGATACAAAAAGCGTTCTAATTGAATACACACTAAATATAAACGAATGAACATCAGACGGACCCAAGTCGATCTTGAAACCTGTTTTTGTGGCGCCATCTAGCAACAATTATGTGTCAATATCAACATCCTTGTCTGGATACTTGAATGTCTTTTGACTTCTCAAGCGGTGCTTTAAGCAGTTTAACCAAGCATGTGTAGAAGTAAAAACTTAATGTTACATTTTTAAAATAGCGTCACCATTTTTATTATGTTATAAAGCCCAACCCTGTGCTGAAGGTGGTGTGAATTCTTCTGTTACATAAAAAGGGTCTGGACTACCACTCAAAATTGACATTAGAGGAAAAAATATTTAGATTCATGAAACTGGAAAAGGGATTTGGTGGTTAAAGCTGTGGTTCAAATTTTGACTAATACCAATAACTCGGCTTAATCGTTCAGCAGTCTGCTAAATGCAGGTAAAGTGGGATCTTTTAAAATAGGGGGATATTTCCAAATACGAAGAGAATCCCCCAAAAACTGCTGGACAGTGTGATCCTGTCCATGTACCAAAACTGTGTTTTGGCATTCTTGCATCTCATTTGCGTAATCGAACTTTCTTTTGCTTTTCGGATTATCTTGTTTAATGAAATAAAATCAAAAGCTCATTTTCTTTTTGCTTTATATTCATTTTAAAGTATACCCTAATTTTTGTGAGCAGTGTATTTCCACTCAGGTCTCTATTATTCCTTTAAACACTCCAACCGCAATAAAAGAAGAAAAAAACATCCATCCATTTTCTGTCAGTCAGTCAACTATTTAGAACCATCTGGTTGTTTATGGATATACAGTACTGTGTAAAAGTTAGAATAGTCACCATTAGATTTGTGGTTCTAACAACGGTATAATGACCATATTTTACATGTTGTTGACAACTGGACCCAAAAAACTTGGTTCATCATTTCACAAAAATAATTTCCACTGATTTCCCCATCTTTGTGAGCTTTAGCATATCTTAGTGGTCCATATACTGGTGGCCTTTTCCACCGTACTGTAAAACAAGACAGCATGTCTGCAAATAGTCTTGGTGGTGAGAAAACCCAAAGGAAAAATCTATGTATGGTGTGAACGGAATCCTTTACTCTTAATAAACACAAAATGTGTTATCCTCAGCTGTATAAGGACTCTAACTCAGTCTTATGCTTTTGCTTTATGATGTCTTCTTGTCTGTTAGCATGTCTGTCAGGGTCGGCTGAAGGCATGGGTCCATGTCGTTCTCAGCCTGCGGCGTGATATGACTACCATGGCATGTGCTGATCTCTCTGCAGGGGAAAGCAGAAATGGTTTTATTTCGTTTTAAGATCCTTTTCATCCATGTGAGGACGTTGAGAACAAGTGCTGTTTTCATTCCCTCTCATCGGCTGCACTTTTATAAGTGCCTGACGCTTTTTGTTCTCCATCAGAGCAGATAATAAGATGCACACGGGCACATGATTGCATTCTGCCGCTAAACCGGGCTTCTTTGCTACTCGTCTAGGCCTTTTTTCGTCCTGTTATCACACCACGCTAAGCTTGTGTATGTCCTGA
Organism: Parotocinclus maculicauda; assembly: GCA_034780255.1. NCBI lineage: Eukaryota > Metazoa > Chordata > Actinopteri > Siluriformes > Loricariidae > Parotocinclus > Parotocinclus maculicauda. Next base: position 1,542 of record JAUZSU010025591.1, on the reverse strand, counting down.
AATTTGTCGAAATAGAAAAAAGGAGGCGAGCCGTTATTTGAGGTCTAACTAACTAATCACTCGCAGAGATAACTCAGTAGACTCGAACTGAGGCGCACCTGCAAACAATTTCAACCTTCACGTGCAGCATTGCTATGCATGTCAGGGCGAGACGGTCGATGACGCTACACACTAACAAGTTCCAGTAGGTTAGGCAATGAGCGGATTAAATTGGCAGCCCATACCTACAACTGTGACTGTGCCACAGCGCCCTTAAATCAAGGCTGGGAAATTGATTGAATTCACTCCCTTCCCGTCCCGCAGTCAAATTTTTCACCCACTATTGAGCAGGCACTTTATAAATAAAGTGCCACTGCGAATTTCAGAAACGTCTTATTTCCTGTTTGGACTTCTCCTGCTGCTCCCAATGCTCAGCTTCTGTCTCAGATCAAAGAAAAGAGCTAACGTTTTACACTGACTCATTTTACATGCATGATGAATGATTAAATCCACTTTAGAACCTTGAGTGTGAAAAGAAAGAGGAATGAAATTGGAACTAAATGTCATTCAGACTGCTTACTTATTTCACTTAGCTCTTACAGGTCGGGCTCATTTTGGCGTATTAGGAACCGTTAAAGCGATTAGCATGCACATGCTTAATATTTTTTCAAAACAACCTAGCCAATTATGACATAATGATGTTTTTAACAAGGATACACTGGGTTGACACAGTGCACCCATGATTTCTTTTTACTCTAAGCATAGGAGCTAAAAAAAAAAAAAAGGAATACCAGATATAGCAAACATGCTAAAAATCCAGAAATTCACAGGGTAAAGTCAAGCATGTACCTGAAGAGGGACATTATTGATAAACACTCACTGGCCACTTTATTAGATACACCCTTTCTAGTACAAGGATGGACCATCTTTTGTAGTCAGAACTGCCTTAATTCTTCATGGCTCATTCCTAGATTTAAGTTTTGAAAACATTCTTCATAGATTTTGGTCTATACTGACCCGATAACATCATGCAGCTGTTGCAGACATGTTGGCTGCACATTCGTGATGCAAATCAACATTCCAGCACATTCCAAATATGCTCTATTGGACTGAGATCTGGTGACTGTGAGGCCTTAAGTACAGTGAACTGGCTGTCACGTTCAAGAAACCAGTTTGCTGATTTGAGCTTTGGGACATGGTGCCTTATCCTGCTAGTATTAACCATCAGAAGACTGTGGCTATGAATATTATCAGCAACATTACTCAGTTAGGATGCTCAATTGGTATTAGAGACTCAAAGTGAGCATAGAAAATGTCCCACACATCATTACACCACCAGTAGTCTGAACTGTTGGTGGGACTGTGGTAGTTAAGGTGGGACTCTAGTGGTTAAGGTACCAGACTCTGGACCTGATGGTTCAGGGATCAAATCCCACCTCTGCCAAGCTACCACAGTTGGGTCCTTAGGCAAGGCCCTTAACCCACCATTGCTTGAATTGTAAGACTGTTTGAGTTGTAATTTGCTCTTGATAAGGGCGTCTGCTAAATGCTGTGAATGTAAGT
>JAUZSU010025570.1:0-10595 GCA_034780255.1 Parotocinclus maculicauda | reverse complement strand
ATAGCACGTCCCGTCTTGTAACATAGGGCATGTTCGTTTAATCGGACCAGCCGGTTATTAGGACCAAAACCATTGCGACCCGATGTGGTCCCATTAACTGTATTGTATTAATAAACAAGACTGGGCTTCTCTAACATCTCTGATAAAGCTAGTAGAACAGGGCTAGATCTGAAATGACTTTCTACCCCACATGCAGGGAACTACATACATTAAATCATTCACATTTAGCTGACATATTATTCAACTTATTCAGAGTGACTATCCAGAGATATGTTCTATGCTTTTAATGCAATCAAAGCAATTATGGGTTAAGGGTTTTGCCAAAGGATCCAACAGTGGCAGCTTGGCAGAGGTGGGATTTGAACGCTGGACCGCTCAGCGTGTCAAATAGGAAGCCAGTTCTAACCATAGGGGTACTCAAATATTTTAGACTATTTTAGCAAAGAAATAAATCTTTCAGTTATTCAGTTTTAGATAGTTAGCATCGCTGCTATATATACACCTCCTTGTTTCTGCTCTCATTGTCTATTTTATCAATTCCACTTACCATACATAAAGCTACCATGAAGCTAAAAATGGACCTGCACCCTTCTACCTTGTAGCACTTATCACACCCGCACTGCACCTCGCTCACTCCGGTCCTCTGGCACTGCTTAACTGGTCCTCCCGTCTCTTAGGGGATGAGGAAGGCATTCATCTAGACTTTTCTCTGTTTTGGCTCCTAAGTGGTGGAATGAACTCTCAATGTTCGAACAGCTGAGTGTCTGGCTATCTTCAAATGCCACTTGAAGACCCATCTATTCTGTACTTACCTCAACTAAACCCCCCTCTTTTTCTCTCTATCACTCTTTTAAAAAAACCCTCTTTTTCTCTCTATCACTTTTAAAAAATACAACAACAACAAAAAAAACCCCACACAACCTTTTCAGTTTCAGAAATGTATTGTTTAGATTCCTGATTACAGTATTAGCAATAGATTATGTTACCAATGTCTTAAAGCACTTTTGTAAGTCGCTCTGGATAAATTTACATTTACTGTAAATGTAAATACAGAATCACAAACTGTAGTCCATCTGTTTTTCTATGTACTTTATTTGTCTATGTACTATGTACTTTATTTGTCCCCTTCCCTTTGTTCTCTAATGGTCAGGGCCCTCACAGAACCAGCACAGATCAGGTTCTATATGGCTGGTGGATCATTCTTAGCACTGCAGTGACACTGATGTGATGATGTGTTAGTGCGTGTTGTGCTGGTATGAGGGATCAGACACAGCAGTGCTGCTGGAGTTTTTAAACACCTCAGTGTAACTGTTGGACTAAAAATAGTCCAACAAACAAAAATGTCCAGTCACCAGCAATCTATAAAGGAGACTTACAAAGTATTTAGAGAAACAGATGGACTACAGTCTGTAATTGTAGAACTACAAAGTGCATCTATATGGTGAGGGTAACTAATAAAATGGACAGTAAAGGACTGATTTGGAACTTCTTTTCTGAATAACAGCTCGATTGGAGGAGATGAAGCAAAGCCTCCTTACGAAAATCTCTGAGCTTGGGAAAGAACTACCTCTGAACACACTAGATGAGCTCATAGATAAATTTGGAGGACCAGAGAAGGTATCTGAGGTAAGACAACTAGAGAAACCTTAAAGAACCTCATATAAACTACAGTTAATATAGTTAGACAGCTAAACTGAAGCACTGTTGTGGATAGTGTCATTGATGTGCTATGGTAATCTTGTGTGTTTGCATAGATGACAGGACGCAAAGGGCGAGTGGTTCGGATGATAGACGACAGTGTGCGCTACGAGTCTCGTGCTGAGCAGGGTCATACCATTGATCACATCAACATCAAAGAGAAGGACCGCTTCATGAATGGAGAGAAGGTAAGAAATGCCCCAGAGATCTCAGCTTGGTTCCTTTCAGAAGCAAAACTCAGGTTCTAGATCGGTATCTCATCTCTGTGTTCTCAGCTGGTGGCTATTATCTCTGAAGCAGCCAGTTCAGGAATCTCTCTGCAGGCAGACAGACGGGTGAAGAACCAGCGCAGGCGGGTTCACATGACTCTCGAGTTACCCTGGAGCGCCGATCGTGCCATCCAGCAGTTTGGTTAGTCACATTTCCCATTTCCCTTTCTCTTGTTTTTAGGAAAAAAACAGAAATACATACGTGTGTTGAAATAGTGTTACAGAAAAGGCTACCATGGATGGTGATGCTTTTCTATGATGTAATTGATAAATATGTAAATATTAAACTCCCTTTATCTGAATATATCAGTACTGAAAATGACTTGGTTAATGAATATTCAGATAACAGGATCCTTATAACCATTATTCTCTAACTCTTGACCTTGTTCAGGCAACTTTTAAACCCTTTGTAAATGTACTGATATCAGCTTAATATAGTGATGCAGGAGACCATTCACTTTCTGTCTGTCTAGCAATTACTTAGTCATGTATGTTGTGTGCCACGCCTATAAATAGAAACTTTTACAAGGAAGTAAGCTAACCATTTTACTGTGATGAGCATGTGTGTGTGTCATGTCTTGTGTCATGTTTATAAATTAAAACATATTTACAGAGTTGCAGGTGTTACAGAAACTGAAACTTTCTTTTATAAATCTGAAGAGTCAGAAGATTTCCTTTGGGTACTGAGGTTAAGGTTAGCATTCATTAGCTGCAGTAATCATTAAGTCAATGGGTAGTCTCCACAAAGATAGTGGAACAGGTGTGTGTGTGTGTGTGTGTGTGTGTGTGTGTGTGTGTCTCACATTTTCCCTTCATGTTACTTTCAGGTAAATGTTTCTGGCTGGAAATACATGAGGTTAAGAAGGTTTTATTATATATATAAGAAGCTTTTATATTTGAACAATTTCTCAGGGAATTTGTTGTTATTCCGTGGTTGCACTTTCATTTAGGAATAATATGACCAGGAGACACATTTTTCCAGCAGCATCCTATCCAACTGTACAACCTTGCAATGGTTTGTTTTATATTAAAGCTGCTGTATTTTCCTCCAAGTCTCAAATGAAAGTAATCCTCCTTATACATAAACAGACTGTTGTGTTGGAATGAATGAAGCATTACTTTATAAACCACCCAAAATAATACTGCAATAAATTCCTAGTAACTACAGTGAGGGCCAAACGTTTAGAGAGCGCTAGTCAAAATGCTCGTTTGGATCTTTGTGGAGACACATTCTTACTGAAGCAGTATAATAAATCAAAATACACCTCAAAAACGACGACTCACAGACCAAAGAACATCGAGGAGTGCAGAGTGGTATGGACTTTCCTCTATAATCACCTGACTTAAACACCACTGAGCATTTATGGGGGGTCAGAAAGTCAAGCATTCAGTAATATCACAAGTTGCTCTTTATAATATTGTAAAATCATTAGGAACCTCAGATTGAGCACAACAATTAGAGCAAAAGGGGGAACATACCAAAGACTAATCAATTCTGAAATTTGTCAGTGAATTGTTTGAACATTTAAATTTGCCATTCAAGTTGTTATGCTGATTATATAAATTGTGATGAAAGACATTGTATTACATTTGAGTCAAATGGAAATTAAAGCCTTTACATTAATAGTCTCATATTTGTGATCATCATACTACATCCTAAACAGGAAATTATAAAAAAAAAGGCCCATTTTTATTTTTTTATTTTAATTTGATTATTAATCTCATTATATTACTGCGTTACTGTGATATTTTAACACCATTACTCTCGCTGTATTTACTTGGCCCTGTGAAACACCTGTATTAATGGGCTGTGTCCAAAATGCTCCCCTGTGCTCTACATACCCATACAGAGAACTTTTAGGCTATAGGAACTGGTATATTAACTATAATCGTTTCATAAGTTGCTCTGGATAAGTAAGTGTATTTTTGGAGCAAGCAAAAAATGTGAATGATTGGGATTAGACCAACTAAAAAAACATTTCAAGTGATAAATGCAATAAAATATTCTAATCTTGAGATAGCTTTACATTATTACGTCATTGTCTATATAGGCCTGCTGTGCACTGCTACACTTTGGACGACTGACCCTTTAGTTTGTTCAGCTTCCTGTAAAGGAAGACATTGTTACTATAAACCATAAACTGTTATCTCTTGATTGTTTTGGCCCAGGTCGCACTCACCGTTCTAACCAGGTCACAGCGCCGGAGTACATTTTTCTCATCTCAGAGCTGGCCGGCGAGAGACGCTTTGCTTCTATTGTGGCTAAGAGGCTGGAGAGTCTGGTACGTCACAGAGAAGCCCGAGGGTGCACTGTCTAGCCAATGAATCACCGATTTCTTGCTGCTTAACCCTGTGTCTGCTTCTTACAATGCCATCACATCTGAACTACTAACTAAGCGCCTAAATCATGCGTTAATCTGTATCTCTCAATTGCAAGCATTTTTGATAAAAGCATGTCTTGATAAAAATCAGTTGTATGGATTGAGATTTGATCTGAACATGTTAATTCTGTGTAATTTCTTTGTTTAGAAAGATTACACGGACACATTTCGCGTTGCTCTTATGCCGTTTGCTCTTTTCTGTTGTTGGAGGCGAAATTGAAATAGGACACGAGATAATGCTTGAGAGTTGTGACATCCTACTCAGTTTCACAGTAACTGAAAGTGAATTTGGAGGAGTCTCATGTAGTTATATAAGCAAAGCTCATCCATATACTGAACTAGGGCAGATGTAGCTCAGTGTAGCTCCAAAGCTTCCACTGTTGGGCCCTTGACTAAAAAACATAACTTTTAACTGCTCAGCTCAGGTGACAGATGCCCTGGATGAAGGGCTCCAGCTCAGTGTCACAAATGTTGGCCAGCGTTAGTTGATCAGTGTTTTGTCTGTGCTGCATTTAGTCATATGATGCTATTCTGCTCTTTTCTCAAGCACATTGTTCTTTATATAGACAAGTTCTAACACTACTGAAAGAGACATCCACAGGGATCCTAAAACAGCAGCTTATCAACTAAGTCTGTTATTTAAAACCACAGCTTGAAAGGTTTTTGAATGTAGCATTAGTATTAACCTCTGTATCTTCTCACAGGGAGCTCTGACCCACGGGGACCGAAGAGCCACAGAGTCTAGAGACTTGAGCAAGTACAATTTTGAAAATAAAGTACGTTTGCATCTTATCTGGGACAGTACTTTTGAGTGTTTTGTGATCCACATGGAGACTAAGCGTTATGTTCTGTTTTTGGTTTCTTACAGTATGGAAACAGGGCACTAGAAAAGATCACTAAAGCCATCCTTGGTCACACTGAGAGTAAAGTGCCCCCTCCCAAAGGATATCCTGGTGGTGAAGCCATGTTCTTTAGAGGTAAAAAATACTCTGTGTTTGTGTCTATATATATATACTATCATTTAGAGATGAATCAATTGCAATTTCCTGTTTTCTTTTTTAACATATGTCTAATATAATAAATGACAGCATAAACATAAAATAACACATTTTCTTTTAATGGAAACTTCTTCATTGATAAAGAAAGATAGTGGGGCTGCTGGCTTGTTCCTGGCGTTGTGCTCTCACCAGCTTTACCTTTAACTTTTACATTTGGTATGCTGTTTTAAAATCATGTTAAATCATTATAAATCATAGTAAAAGTTGCTTCTCCATGGCTTATTTTGCTATGCATTTATTGAAAACAGTGCACTAAAGACATGACTGTGTCCAAAATCGATCCCTCATCAGTATTGCATTTAATATAAAGGGAGATACTGTTTGATTGACTAAGTAGCACTTAAAACACAACTGACATTCTGAAAACTAAAATTTCCTCATTATCAGGAGGCGTCCGGTCTTATACACACACACACCATGAGTGGCTGAGCTCTGTGAACTGAATTTTGGATTAAAGTTAGTAAAAGGACTGTGTTTTTGTTTGTGGCTGCATTTATGCTGTCATCGTGGTGTTCTTCACAAGTTCACCCTTTCAGGACCGTAAGGATTGTGCGCACATCATTTTAGTTATTTTGACACAAAACTCCTCTCAATCTGATAATGAAACTGACACTTACACATCGAAACCGGTCTTATTTACAGTATATAAAGTCAGTGACATACTGAGTGGTTTCATATAAAGCCGATGCATTTGGCGTCCATTTCAAAGAATGGGACAAATATGTCCCTTTGTCCAAAAATTGTTAAGTGTTAATGTACCATTCTCAGCCCTGCAGTCACACCGACGTGAGTGGATCAGACACAGCGCAGCTGGAGTTAACCTCTGTACCCACTCACTCTCCACTTCATTATTGCACCTTGTAGATGTAAAGCTCATCTGTTTAGTCATCCTCTAGTCCTTCATTACCACTTATATGATGCTGGTGACGGGATAGTTCATGGTTGGTGGGCTATTCCCTAGACCAGCAGTGACTCTGGGGTGTTTACAAACTCCAGCAGCATTGTTGTGTCTGATCCAGTCACGCCAGCAGAGTTCACGCTAACACTGAGGATGATCCACCATCCAAACAGTACCTAATCTGTGGTGATCATGTGGGGGTCCTGACCCTTAGACAAAAGTAAAGGGGACTAACAAAGTATGTAGAGAAGCAGATCAAATGGACTTTGAGAGAAGAAACACTGTGGTGTTTTTAATGTTCTGGCTGATAGGTGTGTATATAATAACACAATTAATTAATTCATTTGACTGTGTCATTCCTTGTTAATATAATAATGTATGTTTTGTTTTACATGTTTTCATAATTCAGGTTTTCCTTATGGAGGTATTTGGTTTAATTATATTTACAAATCCCTGTGTTTATACTTTGGTAGACATGAAGCAAGGCATGATGGATGTTGGCATTTTCTGCAAGGACCCTCGTTTTGGTATCGGCACGGAAAAGGGTGAGTTCTGTGTACAGCCCATAAATGCCTTACATTATTTTACACACAGATATAATTCAGTACCATAATACTTATATAATGATCATAAATCTGTGACTGTCTGCCACTCAGAATGCACCATCACCAAGTTCCTTAATCGTATTCTGGGCCTCGAGGTGCACAAGCAGAACTCTCTGTTTCAGTACTTCACCGACAATTTCGACTATCTGATTGATAAGGACAAAAAGGATGGCAAATACGACATGGGGATCTTGGGTAAGGAAGTCAGTCATTTATGACTGTTCACCGTTTCCTGTACTCTTTATGTCCTGTATTTACATTTACATTTTTATTTTTCCTTTCTGGTCCCTAACAGACTTGGCTCCTGGTAATGATGAGATCTACAAGGAGACCGAGGAGACATTTCTGACTTCCGGTAACCCTCAGGAAGGCCAGGTCACACTCTATAAGGTTAGCTGGATTAATGTGGATATATTAATTCATTTTATAGCATGAATAACTTGTTTGGGTTTGAGTTATTACTGGGTGGTTTTTAATGTACACACGTTTTGGAGTTTACAACCCACTTTGACCTCTGTGACTACTCAGCAGATGTTCACTCCTTTTTCAAAAATACAGTGTAGATACTTTCTCATTAGTAAACTATATTTAAATAAATTATATATGTTCTTTGCTCTTCTGGATCAGTTCTTTCATTTAAAGAGAGATCTGCCACTAAGCAGACTGCCTATTAGTAGTCCCCAATATGATGATTTAAGGTCATAAGCCAATCATATGCCTCCAAGGAACCATCGAACCGCTTCTCTATTCTATTCCCCAAAACAAGCATTCCAGGAGCTACACTATTTTATGTAGATCAGCTGGTGACACACAATTACACCAGTAAAAGTCCATAGTGGGCGGGTATTTCAAATTTCGAACCCTTTCTCAGGTGTAAGGGTTTGAAAATCTTAAAAAACTACTTGTTAATATGGAACTGGTTTGGCTTTTGCACAACCACAGTTGTTTTCAACATAGGCAAAGACGAGATTCTCACATCTGGTGTAAACTCAACAAACCGATGAACCACCTCAATAGGAAGCACCACAAAAAGTATGCTTAAAGACAGTGCTATGTGCTTTAGCTGTACATCAGGACCCGACTGATTTATTTATACACTGCTCACAAAAATTAGGGGATATTTAATGTTTTCACAAAAGTTTTGTGAGTAGTATAGTAAGATATTGTTTGTGAACACCTAGAGCATGGTGGAGATATGTACATTTTTAAATGTTTATATTTTGTTGATAGCTTAAGTAGTGTTTAATGTATTACTTTGTTGATAATATTAGTGTGTTTACAGTTTAGACTAGTTTAAGTTCTTGGGGATATGATATTTTTAACTCCTACTTCATATGCACGGGTAATGTGATGGGTTAAGTTTTCAGTATATTTAAACAATCTTATAATTTATTTAGACATAATGAAATCTTGGGTTGTGCTTTGCAGATTAGCGTGGATAGAGGCATGCCCTGGGAAGAAGCTCATAAGAAGGCTGAAACACTCAGTGATCCAAACGAAGGCTTCTACATCTCAAACAAGGTGTGCTGACAGAGTGGTGTCCCATTCCCACATTAGGACATATTATCAAATTAAAGACATTTGGCTTTGAGATGGGAAAGCTGGATAGAACGAGAATATATTGGCCATTGATGATGTAGAATCAGAAACACAGATTGATATTATATACATTGTTATTAAATGATGTAAATCTTACTACAAAGACAAGTCATCCGATTCTAAGTTTAGTTTCTGTTCCCCCTGCAGCTGAGAGGGAGTCATCCATGTGTTCTGCTGGCTGAGCTGGGTCGAGGTCACAACCTGGTGCTCTACAAACCCAATGTAGGCAAACAGAAGCAAACAGACAACCTGGAGAACATCCAAAAGAAGTACCACAAGGTTTGCTTTGTTTTGCTGTACACATTTCGGTCTGAGCTTTCTGACTAATCTGATGAGCAAGAAACTGTGGCAGCCCAGCGAGTTAAAGGGGAAAATTTGAGCCAGGCTTCAGGTGTGAATGCAGTTTTTTTTATTTAATATAACAGTCCTAAAATGCATTTGTAAATGTTAGAAAAGGAGCTAAGGTACAAAATCGATACTAATAAGTCAGATCCAGACAAAGTTATTATTTGGAATTGCTTCAAACCGATTACGATTGCTTTTTACGTTTTCTTACACAATAATACTATAAGGCTGCCAAACTGTTCAGTCGTGACTCTGATGTCATTTTCAGAGTTCCATTAAAGAATGCGGAACTAATGACCAGGAGGTTGATGGTTCAAACCCCAGCTCTGCTCAGTTGCCACAGACACTTGGGTCCTTAATTAAAGACCTATTAGCCCCTTAAGGCTAAAGGGTAACAGCCAGCTGTTGGAAATGGCAGTTCCTGAGTCCATGGGTTCAGATTCTGGGATGGGCTTGCATGAAGGTCTGGTGGTGTGTTTACAGAACGCTGCTGGTTGCTCTGTCTGGACCAAGTGATTTCCAGTTTAGGCTCTAGACCATCTAGACCAGCGTTATTCCTAAGGATTTTGTTCAGCAGTCATTACATGATTGGCTCTATTTCCCCCCATGCGTGTTTTTTGCTTGCATTTCAGTGCTAATGTTAGCCTATTAGCTAACCTGATCTATTATAATTTTTTATGTTTGTAATGTTTATATGTTTTATTAAACGCAGGTGACGCCAGAAGAGGCAAAGGAATGCTGGGAGGATCAGTTCACGTTCTCCTTCAGGAAATGTAGCCATGCCAGCTGGTGAGTATGCAGGTCCTTTACTCCACTCAGAGACAGGATATGACCTTAAATGGGTAACGTGTTTGTATGTGTGTGAAGGAATGGGCGATGTAAGAAGGTCGAGGATGGTCAGGAGTGTTTGCAGGGCATGCGTTTGCGACAGTATCACGTGCTGTGCGGCGCTCTGCTGTGCGTGTGGAAGCGCGTGTCCGACGTGGTGGCTGACATCACAAATTCCAGCATCCTGCAGATCGTACGCCTAAAGACCAAAGACCGCAAACAAGTCGGTGAGTGTAGACCATAACAGTGCAACTGAAAATCCACACGTAAAGATTAAGAGAAGATTAAATGCTGCCTGGTGTGGATTTTCTCTATGCCAGCATTACACACGACTGGCTCTGGAAATAGGAACTGCACCATTCATGCCTCCATCACTGACGTAATCAAGTTAGAAATTTAATTCCTGTTCAGTATTCAGTCCAGCTGATTTTTAATTCCAGACTTCCAGCTGAAGTTTATTTACATTAGTTAACATGTTTGCATGACGTTCTACACTACTGATTCTTTAAATCAGGTTTAAAAGTCCATATTTTTTCTTTTAATTTAATAACAGCCTTTATTTTGTGTGTTTTATATTGTCGTATGTGCTGGAGTGGTTTTACATTCGTCATTTCTTAGCTTTGGTTGTATTTTGTGCATTTATTTTACATTTATTGATTAAGTATTCATTTTCTTATAAAACTGTTTAGTGGCAATTTACTTATACAGTCGATTCCGGTTAATGGGACCAGCCGCTTATTCGGACCAAATACTAAAGTACCGAAACAAATCTTATTATATACGTGTAATGTTATTCGCTTATTTGGACCAATATTCCGCTTAATCGGACCAAAGAAGGTGTACAGTATGTAATATCCGTGAAGAAACTCTTCGTCTCTGGCATCACTACCCGAAAACTCCCGAGTTTCTCCCCA
>JAUZSU010025559.1:0-10595 GCA_034780255.1 Parotocinclus maculicauda | reverse complement strand
AGCTGTGAGGTCTTATATAGACAGGTGTGTGTCTTTCCTAATCAAGTCCAATCAGTTCAATTAAACACAACTGGACTCCAATAAAGGAGTAGAACCATCTCAAGAAGGATAAGAAGAAATGGACAGCTTGTGAGTAAAATATGAGTACACACACATCAACGAGTCTGAATACTTATGACCATTTTTGATAAATTTACAAAAATATCTACATGTCTCTTTTTTGTCAAGATAGGATACTGAGTGTACATTTATGAAAAAATAAAATGAACTTTTTGATTTTAGCAAATGGCTGCAATGAAATAAAGAGTGAAAAATTTAAAGGGGTCTGAATACTTTCAGTACCCACTGTATGTGCATAAGCATTTTATGCTTGTTGTTCTGATATCAGAGGTTATTAGGAGCTATGCTTTAAAGTATTTTAGACACATTCAACTTATAGAGGAGTATTTTTAAAGCAGTAAATCAAAAGCCACTTAGAATTCTTTTTTCTTGACTTTGGCAGCACATGAATGAAATGCATAAGGAATGATGATGATGAGCAGGTCCTATCATTCAGATAAAAGTTTGTAAAGCTCTATTATCAGCAATTAATGTGAAGGTGAGATTTAAGTCAGCTGTTTTCAATAATGGGACCTTTGAAGTCCAATCCCTATATTTCCTGTGGAATATCAGTCAGTCCTTAATGTTTTTCTTACCTAGCCATCTACCAAAAGCTTTTGTCTCACTGTGTGTTGAGATGCACTTACACCTGCCCTCTGCCATTCCTGAGCAAGCTATGTACTGGTGGTGACCTGATCTTATAACTGCATACTCTTCAGGAGATGGTCCTGACACTTGCTTGACTTTCTTGGGTACTCTGAAGCCTTCCTCACAGCAACTGAACCACTTTCTTTGAATTTATTGATGATTTGATAAATGGTTGATTAATTTCTTTCAAGCAGCGATGTCCTTTTCTGTGAAACCCTTTTGATGCAACGTATTAATGAGTGAATGCGTTTCCTTGGAGGTAACCATGGTTAACAGAAGAAAACCTTAACGCACCACTGCCATTTTTATAGCATCCTGTTTGCTCTATTAATCAGCATGACAGATTCAGTTTAGAGGACATTAGCTTGTGGCTACTGTCTATTAGGTTTGTCCTGCTTCTGGCAACTGATCTCATTGAAATGTCCCAGTAATCATCACAACCAAATGCTCCTCGAGTGGAAAAGGTTGTCCTTAAGCTCAACCCAGCAATTTATGCCTAAATGCTTTCGAGCATAATGAGGGAGATCTTACTGCTATTCAACCTTGTGCTATTCTTCGATTGAACCTGAAGGCACTAGGTCTGTTGTAGGCGGAGACAGGCATGGCAAACCTTTCAGGAAACATTTTATTTTCTTGGGCTACTCCTGGCCATCACACTGTCTAATGACTCCCATGCCCCCTGATAAAAAATGATGCAGGTAACATCCTGAAGACATGACATGACACTGAAGACAATGCCCAGACATGCATTAAATCAATTGTAGTACAGTAAACCTGCCAAGTAGCCTAGATTTATTTGCGTGACCAGCATGCGCACTGAGTTCATTAAGCTTATAAAAACAGTAGGAAAGCTTGTAACCATGGAATCGAGCAGTAGGTCAAATGTGCTACACAACAAACGCGAGTTCTTATTAATAAAAGCTGCATAGACACAAGCAGAGAACTAAGGGCTGGAAATATAATCTGAAAGAGTAATAGGATTGATCACAAAAGTAATATACTGTACAAGGTTATAGGAGAGCTAGTTTGAGCTCAATTATTCAGTTGGTCACGTACATACAAATGTCTGCCCTGGCCATCATATGCATATAACCCACCACAATTTACGATTGTTTAAACATTAATTGTTTAATAGGTGGAGACCATTAACATTTAGTCCTTTCTTGTCTTTTCTGGCTGATTCTTCACTAGTTGTTCAGTTGGCTAAGGGTCAGAGTCACTTCTCGTACCATGGGGAGGTACCTGGTCCTGCAGGGTAGCTTACATACCATGGCCAAAAGGTTTGATATGTGTCCCAGCACAGTCCTAAGAGTATGGAGGAGATTCCATGGACCACCATAATTGGCACCCTGTGATTTTTTACACATGGGAGCAGGTTTCACCTGATGTGACAAACGTAACAAGCTCTGGAAACAAGATGAAAAAATTATGCTGCCTGCAACATCATTCAGCATTGCCGTTTTTTTTGATGGGTCAGTGATGGTCTTGGGAGGCATATTCCTAAAAGGACGCACAGACCTCTACGGCTTAGACAATGGCACCCTGACTGCCATTAGGTATTGGGATGAAATTCTTGGACCCACTGTCAGAGCCTACTTTAGTGCAGTGGGTCCTGGGTTCCTCCTGGTGCACAAGTCCCAGCCTCATGTGGCTAGAGTGTGCAGGAAGATCTTGGAGGATGAAGGAATCGAACCCTTCCACCCGCTCACCTGACCCAAGTCCAGTTGAACATCTCTGGGACATTATGTTTTGGCCCTTTCTGCTCTTAATTATATAAATTTTGCTTGCAGATGTATTTTTGCTTTTGTGGAGCTTTTGAGAAAATTAACTGCATATTCTATGCTTGTTAGTAAATTAAAGCTACTACAATGTTGTCACAATCTTCTCTTTAGAAATAAAATAAAATTTATATATAAGCACTTTGTCCTGTTGATCATAGTACTACAGTGAATTTTATTCTCTATAACTTTCTTGCAGCTTTTTTGAAACGAAAACAGTAAAATAACATGCATTAATATTGGTTCTTGTCATAACCGTATGCTTTTGACTAATATCTGACAAATTAATGTGCATTTTGCTGTTTTAAATACTGAATTAATCAGCTCTCATGCTTTCTCACACAGGAGTACGGAGTCATGTGAGAATGGCATGCATCTAACTTGCTGCGTTGAGGAACTAGGAAGGAATCGGGATCCAGAGGTCAGCAGAGCGGGTTTATCGCGGCCCTTACTGGAGGAAACTCACTTTCTTTTTAACTGCTACATTAATGAAGAGGATCAGGCAGGCGAGCGATCTCTGGTTCGAGCATGCAGAAGTCAAGCACAATCAAGCAGCAGCCAGTCAAGCAGCCAACCGAAAACTGGTAGCTTAATTAGACAGAACACTGAGGGGGAGATGAGGGAAGACAACGAGATGGCATTTCTGGCTCATTTCAACATCCCAAACTTTGTGAACACTGAACTCAGTTCCACAATGGGCGATGACGACTTACTGCTGGGTGAGCCCCCCATTATCATGGACAGTGACTCTCATACCCAAAGTACCAGTCACATTAGAGACTAAACGCTGACTAAAGCAGACTACTTTAAACACGACCTATTCATTGACCTGTTTGAAGCGAAAATCTTGTAAGCAGAACTCTATAGAATCAAAAGTAATAGTACAGTCAATTCCGGTTAATAGGACGAGTTTTTCCCCAGCCCTCTACTGCCACCTACAGGTCTTTGCCTAACATTCTCATTTACTACAAAAAAAACTTAGCCACCGCAAAGGCGCATCAAATCACGCAGGATAAGTTCTTCAAACGTTGATTGGAATTTAGTAAGAACTTGTTTTTTTACAGTATTATGCTTCGCATGCTAAGTACTTATACATTGTGTTGTAGATCGTTTTGAAAAGCTTGTTTGCAAATTTATTTTTCAATGAACAAAGTTCATAAGCAACAGTAGTTCTTGTTTGTACGTTCACTATACGTGTAAATCACACAATAAAGGTTTAATAAACATTTAATATGTTACATAGCACATCCCGTCTTGTAACATAGGGCATGTTCGTTAATCGGACCAGCCGGTTATTAGGACCAAACGATCGCGTCCCAATGTGGTCCCATTAACTGGAATCTACTGTATGTGTGTAGACAGAGACACAGAGAGACACAGGGAGACAGAGAGAATATGAGTATAATTGGATTTTACAAGATTTGCTGCCTCTTATTTACAATTTGTTAATGTATTAATTTTTATAACCATTTGTCATATGTTCATATGGTATAATGATATCCAAAGTTTGTGCCATTGTCAAAACTTTTGGCCATGACTGTAGTCTAAACTAGTAATACAATACACTGCTCACAAAAAATAGGAGACCTTTAATTATGGGAGATTTCATTTAAATACCCCTCATTTGTGAGCAGTAGATTTAAAAACACTGACAGACTGATATGGATTTTACCTGCTCTTTAAATGCCTTATTGCATTCGGTTCTGTTAATACAGGTAATTAGTACGGAATAAAAGGTTTATTAAAGAAAAACTACCAGGTCTGTGAGAGTCAGAATTATGTCATGCAATAAAATGCCTATTAATTAAGTACATTTTTAAAATGTATTTTATTTTAGAACTGTGTCTCTCAGTTGAAATGTACCAACGACAGAAATTACAGACCTTTCCATTCTTCATAGGTTGGAAAAGTTGCAAAATTCAGCAGTGTATAAAATATTTACTTTCCCCACTGTATACTACTCACAATTAGGTGATTTGTGTGTGCAGTGTATATTATGCAGCGCTGATACACGAGGCACGTGCCTCATGTTGCAATCAGAGGGTCACAAACACACCTAAAATTTTCTGCCCAATTTAAATTGTTACCCACACACACACATATATATTCTGTCCACGTTACCTTTATAGTGTGTACTACGCAAACAGCCGTGGTTTTAAATTTAGTAAAATTGAAATCTAGAGCTATCAATGTATCTGTTTATTCAAGTGCATGTAAATTTGTTGCTCAGGTCGTTGGCAGTGATTTAATTATTAAGTAAATTAAAATGGCCTCCGTGTGGTTTTAAAAGTTGGTGTGTCAACAGTCATCGGCTTTTAAACCTCATTAGAATATTTATTGTTTTGGAATTTAATGCTAATGCCTCAAAGTTTAAAAATCGAGCTGTACCTTAATGTTACTTTTAGGGTATTGTATTTATCCCATTTACTGACATTAAAAACCCACCTGTGCAGAAGGGCCTGTAGTTGTCCCCTCCAAACTGAGCCATGACACCAATGCCATAAGCCGCTGCCTGCCGTACCTCAGGGCTGGTGTCACAGAGTGACTGTATCATGGGTCGCAGGAAATACTCGGCATACTTAAATGAAGATGGGCTACAGTGCTCAATCACGTCATCAAAAATGCATAAACCCCACTGTCTGTCAGCCCAGGGTCTGTGTGGACACTACACAAAACACAAAGCATGATGTAAGTGGAGGATGGAGTCACATGGTGGTGCAGTGGTTAGAGTTGTCGCCTCTCAGCTCCGAGCTCTCAGCTCTAATGTCTCTACACTGGTTAGCGGTTAAATTTAACATTAATTATAAAATACTTATTGTAACATAGAAAATGTGGGGCCAGACCATGTAGAACTTTGAGTGAACTCTTACAATCCAGCTAGTCTACTTTGTGCAGAGTGCTTATTTCAATAGCATTTCTTTAATTAACATCTAGGTCACCCAAGGAGGATGGCTCCCTTGAGTCTTGGTCCTCCCCCAAGGTTTCTTGTAGAGAGTGTAGAGAGTGTAGACAACTTGTAGAGAGTTTTTCCTTTCCACTGTTGCCCTAGGCTAGCTCAAGGTAGGCCTTTTGAGATGATAATATTATAAAGCTGCTTTGAGACAATGCTCCATTGTAAAAAGCGCTATATAAATAAAATAGAATAGAATAGAATAGAATAGAATAGAATAGAATAACTGCTACCATTTTTCAGAATGAGTTCCCTTACTGTTATTCATGTGGACATAACCAGACTTTGAAGCATTTTGAGCTCTAAGTCGTTCTGCTCTGCAAAAGGTGTTGTGTTTTAGAATGAATGCTTGTGTAGAATTGTAACCAAATTTAAATGGGACAACAGGAAATGCCTATTTTTTATTTTTTAGGTTCATGCAAGGATGCCATGATTATAGTCATTGGTGCTGGCATGGTGTTAAGAAACAAATGTTTCAAATCAGATTGAACATGGTTCAAGTGGATTATTTATTGTTGTTTCTAAAGTGCTTTATGAACAAATGTCCTATATAATATAATGTCAAGTACTTCTATATTATTTTTAAATGAAGAGTATCAAGGAAACATCACAGCTGAAAATAATTACATTACTTGGTTGCACTTTGGCCTATGACATGTCAATGGCCAGTAACTGAAAAGTACAAGGAAGCAAACCGAACATGAAATTGATAGATCATCTCTTCCCACTCTTCCCAAACCTGCTTTATCAATCGTGAGTCTGATGACCTTGTACAATGACGACAAACCACAGTTAGCGGTGATTTCAGTTTACTGTTTATACTACTGATAAGCAAAACCTAGCCACAGACTTTATCACCACCTCCGGGTAAATGATTACATGACCTGGTGATGATGATGATGATTACGACCTGAGTATGCTATACACATCTTACCTTTGTTCCAGTGAAGCCTGAATTGTCACTGTTTTTTAAATAAAAATACTAACTTCACATGACATTACAAATAGAGATATTGCACAAACGAGCTACAGCAATTTCTTCTAAAATTCACATTGAACATAATAATCACTATATTATTTCATGGGTTACTAAGATATTGCAGCATTTGATTCTTTCCTTACTGCTTTATTACCTGATGTGTATTTGTGCCTGAAGGTGGTACAATAAAACTTGTACAAATACAGAATTTGTAGAGTGCAAGAATACGTAAACGTGCGACCGCATATGGGCTCTGTTCTGTCACTCCCGACAACATCACAGGTCATCACTGGTTATAACGAGACCGTTTTCAAGCTGGTTTTCCAGGATCAACGCTTCATCATCCTGCGCAATAAATAATATACACTCTCTTTAACCACTCTCCATTGCAGCTGTTTTTCTAACACCATTAAACATACATGGTTTACTTTATGGGTGTTGACTTTGGTCCAAATTTAGGTAGTAACCCAAGCAACGTTTAACTAAACTGGAAGACTACTTGACTTTTTTCACCCGGGTATATCTGTTAAGCAAACCAGTTTCTTGGGTATTGCAAAGAATCCAGACAAATTTAGCTACAAGTTCTAGACCATGTATGTTGTAGTTGTTCAAAAATATACAGTATATATACATATGTACTGTATATATGTATTTATTTATTTCTTCATTTTTTAATGTATCATTTTGCTCAAACTTTCTGGTGGTGTGAATGCATGGCAGATTTAATGGAGGATTCTTTGTTTGTTAATGTTTTCTTTGATATAGAATACATGTACTCGAACTGCAACTTTATAAGGGAACCTTAAGACCAAAAGAGTACTTTTGGGTCAGTAACTTTGTTGTAATACTAAGTCATCTAGTACTAATACTAGTCATCTTAACCGAGCTCCACAGGTTCCTTAAATTTCTGTCCAGGCATTATTACAGGCCAGCTTGGAGGAGATCACCATGCTACATATTTCATATTTGGGCATTACAGTTGCTTTAACTGTGGGGACTAAGAAGGGGTGGTATTCGCCCTGTTCAGAAAGCTTGGTAAATAATGCTCTGGTACCATTAGAGATCTCCCAGTAATAGGGGGGTGCGGCACCTCTCAATGTATAAGGGCTTTGGCTACTGTACACACTTTGCTTTAAACTAAATTCAGTTAATTACATTTAATTATCTTGTAAGAGCAAATGGAAGTTACTTACTTCATCCCTTTCTTTGTAGTCTTTTTCTGTGCTTCTGTAGGCCAACACATGGATCAGGGTGTACACTCTGTTACAGAAGATATACAGATATCTCAATGTGGCTCAGCATGAGAAATGTTCAAAGCATAATCCGAAACAATAAAGACATTCAAAATTCATCTACTGGACGGTGCACTGGTTAGAATGTACCTGTGATAAAGCATAGCCAGGAACTGGACAAGGAGAAGGACAGCAAATGACAACAGGAACATTAAACTCAGCGGTTCCACCTTCAGAGGTTCGTCAGCCAAAGTGCCATTGGGCCAGTATTTGGGAATTTTGATGCTAATCACGTCATTGCCAATGGCTTGAAGGAAGAACGTGGCTACCACCCACAAAACGTTGACAATGAAATACAGAAATACTGCCTGGAAAATGAAACGGAGAAGCAGAAAATACATACTATGAGCTAAGAAAGTGAAATGTACTTGATCAGTATTTTGACTGTTCTTTAGCTGTGTACCTTATTCCGGAGTGACTTTAGCTCCCTTTCCACAGTTTCTTGGTGACTTTTCGGATCATTGATGGGTTTCAGGTAGCGTTCAATTAGTTTATCCCAGAAGTCTGTCTCATCCTGGTAAAGTGTATAAACACACAATAAATCATATACTGTATTTCCTATCCTGACATATTAATGAAGATGTCCACTCTGGTCAAATTTTACCGACTTATTTATTTTACAAATCCCCAATCCCCAGGCAAAATGGGTGGAAGTGGGTTTAAACACATTGCTCCCCAAGGAATGATGGGTCTTGCCTCTTATATAAAATTATGCAAATAAATTAACAACCAATGCATGTCCCTCAGCATGTTTCTCCAGCTTGTTTCTCTGCAAATAAAAACTGGATAAAGTGTGGAAATACTGTATGTTATTACCTCAGATAGCCTCACAACCTGGGGAGCCACCAAAGTTCTCTCAATGGCCCTTTTGACTCTCGCCTCAAGCCTCTTCATGCGGTTTGTCTTCAGAATTCTCCTGGCTGATTCATTCAGAGCATCTTGCAATTGTTCCAGCAGGTTAGCTGTCAGTATGTCTTCAGGGCCCACTTTGTCTTTTATCTCCTCATTCAGAGTATCTGTTAGCATTTGCACCAGCTCCTCACATAGGTCCTCCTGGTTCTTGTTTCTAAGGGTGTACCTAATTTGCTCCTGGAGATTTCTCTTGAGGTTTGCATAGGTAAGCTTCTTCAAGAAAACGGTTTTCACTGGCATTACCCAGTCTGTAAGAAAAAATAATTTTCTTTTAATATTAAGAAAAAGGAATAGTGTCTGCTTGGTAATTGTTTAGTTAAATCAATCAGTTACTCTTTCTGACTTACCAGTCTCAGGGACAGTTTCTACTTCTCTGCGAATGTGTGAATATACATTACTGCCTCCAATATCGTTATCATCGTCACTATCATCGTCATCATCATCATCATAAGATGCATATGTTTTGTGCCCACTGCTGCTTTCACTGTCACTATAAATAGATTTGAATAGCATAAGTTGTTGTAAAATTAACATTTTAAAAGGACAAAATTGCAAATCCCCTTAGAATCTCACAACTCCAATCACTTACCTTCGATCAGATCCGGAATCTGGTTTCTCATTACCAGACACATCTTTTTTGATGCCAACTAACTTCCGGTGGACCACTTTGTTGACTTCGGTGCTGTGTTTTTCAGTTTCAGAAGGTTTTTCACCTTCATGAGTAGGAGGAACAGTCATCTTCATCTCAGGATTTGCAGGTGAAGCCTTTGCACTGACAGCTTGCTGGATGTGCCGCAGCATCAGGTTCTCTGTTTCCTGGGTCACTTTGATGTTCACGTCCCAGCAACAGAGCTTGCAGTTACGGTTGCACAGTATTCCTTCGTGCTTCTTTTGTTCTTTTTCTTTGGAGGACTCTCGAGTGCCCCAGGAGACGTTATTCATTTTCACCAAGGAGTAGATTGTAAGTAAGAGGTAGCCGCTGGGGATGCATATAAAGTACATGAGGCCATAGATGATATTTCCAAATTCCTGGGGATGAAGCAATGCTGTGACCAAGTACAGAACAGTCATGGAGACCAGAAATATCCCAGTGGGCGTGATGAAGGTACCTTCCTTGATCATGTCACCTATTCCAGGTTAAGAATGTTAAAATAAGTTGTTAAAAATGATAAATATCACTGCACTTTAGTTAATGCTCTAACCAGTAAACATTTCTTTCTTTCTTCATATACAAGAACCTATAGGAAAAAGATCAAATACTTTTCACAATAGCGTTTGATCAGTAGTGATGTACTCTCACCAATAATGGAGAAGAAGGAAGCCGTCATCAGAAATGCATAAAGGACACTCAGAATGCTGGCAATAGTAATCTGAAAGTTGGCTTTTGTCAGGAAACAGATGAGCATATAAAAAACTGGAGGTATGCAAGAGATGATGATGGACAGAGTGCCTTCGATTTGAAAAATAAACTGCATAGCCCCTACAAAAGACAGAACAAAAATCTTACTTACACTTACAGTATGTGAAAGAAGTAAACGCACACCTGGCACAGGTTTATAAAGACAAATTATTGTATATGCTTTAAAATTGAGTTACAGCTGGCAGTGTTTTGGGAAAATTGCTCATATCCCAGGCAAATATTGTGATTTTTAAATGTTTCATTTCGTCAAATAGACACATTTTCCTGGGAGTGCAGATTGACTATTATGTAAAACAAATGAGGGCTTTACAGGTACAGTCGATTCCGGTTAATGGGACCACACCGGGACGCGATCGTTTTGGTCCTACTAACCGGCTGGTCCAATTAAACAAACATGCCCTATCTTACAAGACGGGACGTGCTATGTAACATATTAAATTTTTATTAAACCTTTATTGTACGATTTACACGTATAGAGAACGTACAAACAAGAACTACTGTTACTTACCAACTTTGT
>JAUZSU010025548.1:0-10597 GCA_034780255.1 Parotocinclus maculicauda | reverse complement strand
ATAGAGAGAGAGAGAGAGAGAGAGAGAGAGAGAGAGAGAGAGAGAGAGAGAGAGAGATAGAGAAAATAGAGAAAGAGAGAGAGACAGAGAGAGAGGGAGAACGAGAGAGAGAGAGAGAACGAGAGAGAGAGAGAGAGAGAGGGAGAAAAGAGAGTTGAACCTTCTATAAGTGCTATTTTTAAAGCTGTACTGACAGAAGAGGCAACACAAATTAACAATAATCCTGGAATAGGTTTCCAGGAAATTCTAAGTAACAACTTGTCTAGTTTCTCTAATCACTATTCACTAAACTATACAGTACACCAACTACAGTATTTACACAGCATTGACATTGCTTTAAGTATATACATCCATCCATCCCTTTATAAAGATACACCTGGTTTCTACACTTATTGCCTATTTTATTTCCTCTTACCAAATAGAAGCACTTTGTGATTCTACAATTAAAAAAATGCACAAACCGTCTGCTACTTTACACGCTTTATTAGTCCCCTGTAATCTTTTCTGTGGTGGATCTTTCTCAGCACTGCGGTGAAATCAACAATTTTTAAACACCTCAATTTCAAATACCACTGATTAAAGGATTAAAGGATGACCATCACAAACTGTGCAACAACAGATAATTTCAGCTGTCTCTGATTTCACATAATATGGTAAATGTGTAAAATATAGTGCATAGCGAATGAATACAGTGTTTACAAACTCCAGCAGCGCTACTGTGTCTTCTCCAATCATACCGGCACAACACAACAGCACAACGTCAGAGAACGATACCCTATCCAAATAGTACCTGATCTGATACAGTGCACCAGGGGTACCCTGTAATTACAAAAATTACTGTTCAGTATTCTTAATTACTGATAATGTTCTGGCTCTGAAGTGACCTTAATGTGCATAATCCAAAATGTGTTCTAAATCCATATTGGCACGGGGATACATGCAAGTTCTCTTAACGCATGGACATTTGGATTAAATAAACGCCACACTAAGTAGCAATATAACAATATAACATCTTCAAATGATGTAAATGTGACCATGGAATTTGTATTTTAAAGTATCAGACTTTCCATCCAATTCTGACAGTTTTTTTAATCACCAAAACCTTAATTTGTTAACTAGCCTGGTAGCTGCTTACTGTATAAAAATTTTTTTGAACCTTAAGGCCTTTATTTATTGGTTATATTGCTAAAATTCCCCTCCTTTAACTGGGATTTGTGTTGAAAATTATCTTGATGATCCAACCAGGTTATTATGAAATCTGCTGGTCTATTATGCACCCTAGTATTTTTTTACTGGCACTTGGGGGTGAAGGAAAAATTTGAATGTTAGATGCATCACGATTCGGACGTTTAACGATTCTGAATTGATTAACAAATGTTAATAATCGATAATCGAGCACACTTGCATCTGAACATGTAGACCAGCTTCTGTTCTTACACAAGAACTTAAACATCAGCACTTACCAACTGAGCTCTGTTACATCTATTTTAAATTTAATATTCTTGAAGTATCCGTTTTTGCTTTCTTTGCATTGTTTTTATGCAGGGAGCTATGTATAAATGTATAAATGTTCTACATTAGGACATTTAACAGGACCTTTATTTTATAAAGCAATTGAGCTATGTAACATTAACTAAACAGAGATAAGTTAAGTTAACACTACCTAGATTAACCAGTTAGCAGTCCAACAGTTTTTTTATATTTGTTAAAACTAGCTGATATAAGAAAACAAACACACAGCTTCCCTGTGTTTATCACCATTTTCCAATCAGGGTAAAAGAGTGGCGTTCTTTCACTGACGTAGCGGGGCTTAACTCCAGCAGCCAATGATTGCTTAGATTCTGCCTCCCCGTCAAATCGGGTCCAAAAGCGAGAAACTTAACTGGCACCCTAGCACTTCTCACGCAAAATACTCGAACGCACCCAGGATGGATAAACCGGTTTTATCTTGAAGAACCCTACCCTGACATGCACTTAACAGCTCCCTCATATTTTTATTTGAAAAAAGTCTAGTGATTAATTGTCAGCCATTTTTCTCCCTCTCTGCCTTCTGCTGCTTATTTTTACCTTTTTAATAACTAGACTTCATCATCTCACCGCCCATGTCAGTGCCAGGCCCTTAGAATCATCCTAACTACCCCAGCAGCACTCCTGCAGGTCACCAACAAAGGTTGCAGAGAAACAGGTGGACCAGAACTAAAGTGCACCTTTATCATAAAGGCAGCTGAAAAAAGTAAAATGGGTGCAGAAACAAGGAGATATACCTAATAAAGTGGCTGGTGAGTGTAAGTGTACGTAATCTAGATATGATTGAAATCTAGAGGACGATGAGTGTAGGCTACATGCAAATACAGCAGCATTTAATATAAGGTGCTTGAGCATCTGTGGATTTGGTATCCCATTTGATCCTTTGTGGATACAGAGGGCTGACTTGTATGAGAAAATAATACACTATATGACACACAAATACGCATACACATATTGCACACCGCTCCATAATTTGACTTGATATGAAGGCCAGTACAAACACTAGCTGTAAATGAAATTCATATAGTGCTAATTGCTTTGGGAAGGAAATGGAGCAGAAACGAATTTAAAGGAGTAATAGAAGCTTTCCCTGAGGAAAATGGAAACGGGCGTGTGGCTTAATGTGCCGTCTCGCTGGTTGCAACTGAATAACGACCCTGCTCTCTGTACATTTATCCCGTGCTGTCGTCAGCTGTGGCTCTGTCTTACGTGACAAAGGAAAAGATGCTAATCAGGAGACGAGGCTAATTGTGAAATCAATTTGAATTGTCTCATTCAGGATATGCTCTTAGACGCCCATTTATGTGTGTCTTGTGCATGCAGAACTTAAAACTTAAAAACAGACTAAAAACACGCAAGCTGATGTACCAATACCAACATAAGGAACTGTGGTTGCCTAGAGGTTAAGGTGCTGGGCTCTGAACCTGATGGTCCTTGGTGCAAATCCCACATCTGCCGAGCTGCCACAGTTGGGGCCTTAAGTAAGGCCCTTAAAGCCACCATTGCCTAAATTGCAAGATAAGGATAAGGGCGTCTGCTAAATGCCGCAAATGTAAACACACAAATTGCACCTGTTGTGCATTCGCATCAGTAATTCTGTTAAAGAATACGAAGCAAAGTAGAGAATAACCTGGAAAACAAATACCTACCTACATTAGATGTTCATTTGATTTTTTTTAATGCAGACAGCCGGGGCAAATAACTTTGAAGAGATATGTCTGTGTAAGTTCTCAGTCATCCTCGTCTTGATAAAGTTGTGGGGGGAGTTGAAGGTAACTTTACTTGCTTTTGCTATTTCATCCAAAAGAATTCTTTAGTTCTGGAAACTGACTGTAACTCAGCAATAAAACAAGTCCCAAAAATCCACAAAAACAATGGCAAACTCACAAAGGAAGTCTTAAGGCTATTTTATCGAACTCCAGCCCTTAGTGAGAATCGGCAAGGTGCACTCCAGAGTAAATAAAAATAAATAAATAAATAATATACTATTCACAAACTAAGCCACCTCCATTTTCTCCTCCCAGCTCCAACTGCTACAACTTTGAAGAAGAGAGAGAGAGAGAGAGGAGAAAAAAATCAACTCTGCAGTTGGTTTTCCTTTTATAACCTCTCCCCTCCCCTGGAAGAGTCCAAAAACCCAAACAATTAATGAATCCTAGATGAACAGATGTAACTTCACTTATTATCTAACCATATGTTGATATGCATAAAATAATATATTTAATGTGGTGATTACATAACACAGTCATTTAAACATTAATAAACAGTCTTTTGTTATCTGGTATTAAATCCCCCCTCCAAATGGAATTGTCCAGGTGCCTACTTCCAATCAGGCACTTAGTTAAGCAGCCCAGCTAGCCAGCTCAAGTCCTTTGATTGAAGCCCCAAGGTTCCTGCAGACGAGGACCCAACCCAACCCAACCCAACCCAACCCAGCACAAGTAAAACAAACTGCTTCTGTGTAATCAATATGTGATGATATTTATTGTTAGTATAATTGAGAATTTAGCATATAGTTAAAAGCAGCTAGTCCATGTGTGCACCCATGTAGCTGCTAATGCTAACAGCTAAAGTGTTTTGATATGCTAGTGACAACATTTCTGTCACAGATGGTATTTAGGTATTTAACCCTATTGGGGTTCTCACCTTGGCTGTGATGATTCATTATTTTAACTGAACCATTTACTTATCCTTACCTGCTTGTATATGTAGAGGTAAAGATCCCAACTTTGCCCCCAATCTTCTGGGTAATTCAGTATTACCAGTAATATTTTGATTAAATATTACAACCATGGATCATACAGACCTTTTTTACATAATGTTTAGCTTTACTGGAGTGCTTCCATTGCTCTTCAGAACTCAAAGACCACAAAGGTCAGGTATTATGTAAACAGAAAACCTCAACAGAATCTAAGCAGTACGGTGAAGAGTAGTAGGTGACGGAGCATGCCCTGCTTTGCTCAGATCCTTTGTAATGTATAACAGCTCACTATCTGCAAAGCCACTCATCCAAAGCTGCCACAAGAAAAATGGTTAAAATCCTAAAGTGCAGATAATGCCTGGTACAGGCCAGCATCCTTTCATAAGTAAAGCTCATTGAGGTAAACACAGCGTATGCTGGTGCAATCATATAGTAACACAACACTACAGTAGAGCAGTACGTTCATATGTGTGGCCTAGGTAAGAAAGAGACTTGGATGACTAAGGCTTTTTCACAAATATCATTGGAGCTATTTTCAAAGAGCCACATCCATCAATCTTAAATTACTGCAACTGTAGCAAGAGCACCGTTTTCAAGAAATCTTACGCATGCAGTCTCAGGGAAAAAGCGTTATCCACGGCGAACCGCTTTAAATAGAAAATATGCCGTTACTTCTATTCGGAGCGAGAGCTTCATGTCAGTTGATGTAAACAGATGTCAGTCAGCATCTAAAAAAACTCAGGGAAAACAATAAACTCGGAAAATGATAAGTAACCGAATGCAATGAGCTGCA
Source organism: Parotocinclus maculicauda (assembly GCA_034780255.1). NCBI lineage: Eukaryota > Metazoa > Chordata > Actinopteri > Siluriformes > Loricariidae > Parotocinclus > Parotocinclus maculicauda. Next base: position 5,576 of record JAUZSU010025548.1, on the reverse strand, counting down.
TAGCCCCTTCTGTCTGTAAGTGACTCATCAAATGTGGTGCATAAATAAATTCCACTTTCCTCACATACCCAGAGAGACATCAGCTTCTCTGGAGACAAGTTTCAACTGTTTTGACATTTAGATGTGTGTTATTTTGCCCCAAAGCTGTGAAGCATCCAAATGGAAGTGTCATCTTTCCAAGAGCATGTGTATTTTTTAAATGAAATTAAGGTATTCTGAAAGCAGCAGTGGAATTTTGATGAAGGAACGCGAGTGTGGCTGAGCCACAACGTGGCACCGCGAAATAAATGTGTAGACGTGAGCCGAGGCTGGTGGGCGAGTGGCCACTCCTGTTCTATCCTCTGCTTATGTCAGCTTGAGGTAACATATTTTCTCCCTGAAGAGCAACACAAATGACAGTGGCATTCCGGAGGTGCCAGGGTTTCTGAATGTCTGCAGAGTCTTAATGGATCTGCACGATGGCAGTCTGGAGGCGAAGAAGGAGCTTCTGGCAAGCTGTGTTTTCTTACAAGGGGACTATTTTCCATCACGGAAATGTGACAGAGTTCCTTGTCTCGAACTCCTTGAAATTCTCAGACAGCTCTCTCATAAACACATTAGAATTTCCATCGACTTCTCTAAAATGACTGAACATCATATGGTATTTTTTTTTAAAGAAAGCCAGAAATAATGCATGTGCCAGCATGAGGCTGAAACTTTTAATGACTTTTAAAGATGAATCGCTCCGAGACTATCAGTGTGATGGTAGGCGGGAGCTCATACTTGTCATTACATGTGCTGTGTTCATACTAGAAAAAGAACAAACTTGTGTCGCTCACCAAGAAGGGAGGGATGACTATTTATTCATCTCACATACTCAATTTACAGTGTCAAATTATTAGGAAATGACATTCCAAAGAGCCTCTATGGCCAATTTTCAAACACAATTTAAAGGTTTTGTTGACATGCTTGTAGTGTTTCCATGTTGGGATACTTTTGCACTGCTGCTGTAAAGTTCATTAATACACAAAAAAGCTGATTAGGTAATTTGAGGGGCAACCATGGTCTTGGACATGGGCTCAGCTACAGACTCAGTCACCAATTTGAGGAACACTTAGACTCACGAGCACATCCTGAACAGAGACGAAGCATAACCCTATCCTTTGGTGCCAAGAAACCATACACTTTGTCTTAAAATTGCCAGGAGTATGTTAACACTTGTGCTTAAAGCACTTTACCAAAGCCGCGATATAACCCATTGCACACCAGTTATCTACTGTGGAACCACTTTGGTACATCCCATCACTCTGATGTTTTATTGTGTCTCAATTTGGTCTGTGTCTGTGTTGCACAACACAGACCAGGGGTTACCCCACATCACAGGTAATCCCAGTTTACGGTGGGGCCATAAGCAGCATATATATATTATTCCTGAAACATGCATAAAATGCTTATATTAAAACATATACTATATTTTGTCATGGGGTTGGGGGTGAAATTCAAAATGCATACTGTATAATGTATACTAATTCTGCTAAATGTGTATTTATGAGTATCAGGTTCAGATCATAAAGTCTAAATATCCTAAAAGGTCCAGAAGGCCGATAAACAAGGCCCGGTAGCAGCTGGGTGAGGCTGCTAAATGCTATAAAAGTGTGTTATGGGCCCGGTGGTGCCTTCTAGGTGGACATATAGGAACAATAGGCTGTGTTTGAGGGATCACCCCCAGCCATGGAATCCTGACCAGGACAAATAGGGTAAACAGAGTTACCATGTGGAAGTAACTTTACTGTAGCTGTGGTTTATAGTTACATATTCAGTAAAAGTGGATGAATCAGCTCACTGGGCAGCTCTTGTTCCGTAACCCAAATTTGAGGATCCCCAAAGAGTAGGAATGTTGTGTAACATGGAATTGGAATCTCAATTGCGTTGAATTGATTTGCCAATTTGATTTGCATTCAAGGACTCTCTGCAACTCGCAACTATGCTACCTCGTCGAATAAACAGTTGCTGAAATTACTCAGCTGGAGCAACAAGTAGACACACTGACAGCTTATCCAAAATCTATTGTGCATATGGCATTTCGTCTGTATTGTCAACCTGATAAGGTGATAGCAAGCAAAAAAAGCAGAAAAAAAACAAATGTCACCAAATGCGCAGTGGTAAATATCAGTCTAGTTGTGAAAGAACCCGTGCTGTTGTGCTGACAGCAACCAGAGGAGTGAATGTTGCTTTTGCATGGAGATGCTAAGAAGAATTGAAACTGGGAGATTCCAGCCCTGGGGACTTGCACATTTACTTCACATCATTAAACAGAAGCACGGCTCCTGCAGTAACCTTCACCACACCGTGTGTGTGTGTGTGTGTGTGTATATAAATGTGTGCGTGACTGATGAGGCAAACAGAGGAGCAGCAAAAGCAAGCTGATGCCTCAAAGCCCAAAATGAGACGAGACAAGAAAGACAGGCTCCAGTGATGAGCATTTCATGCTCCAAATTCTGACAAGTAAAATGCACACATGAAGATGGATAAAGAAACGGAGATTTAAAAAAACGTGCGGTTTAAAAGAACACACTGACTCAATCTAGATGGATACGACAGATTGGATTTAGACAGATAGTTTGATGCATGAAGCACACAGTGCAATGACCGATAAACAACTGATGGGCGCGAGTAGATCGTTATGTATGATTTGCAATTTGGCTCCACAATGCACAATCCCTATTAGATCATTCTGCCCAGTTCTCCCATGTATCGTGTGCACAACCCTCCAGAAGGTCAGGAGATCCATAGACTATTAAAGTCTCTACAATTCACAGTCACCAACTGCTTCTTTTGAACTTATTGAAGCATTAGACTTCCACGAGAAGAATTAATCCTCATTAGAATTTATCCTATGTTTGCCGTGACCATACACCGTTGCCAGTGCCTGATAGATCCCTTAGCTTGTGTTCTCTCCCCCAGACTTGGTAAATTGCACTTATGCAGTAAGGGCATTCTTGCCCTGCTTCCCTGCTGGTCGGTGCTCTTACTGCACTTAGAAGTTCTGACACAGCACAATGGACTCCATGCTTTTACAAAGCACCCTCACCCTCCACATGCCTTACAGATTTATATGCAACACAGTAAATTTCTGCTACTTATGCTGCACATATAAGATGACTTTTTGATCCATGCTAGGGCATGTAAGTGATCAAGCTACATGTGCCCGAGTTTAACCACGCCCAAGCCCACACCTCTTTAATCCAACCTGAGGGCCATGCCCATTGTGGAGCGATCACAACATTTTCTGGGACTTTGTTGATACCGATAATTCGATATTTATTTTTTTTGTATTTCTTGGGTCTAAAATATTCAAAAGTTGTCTGAACCAATCGCTCTCAACCCCCTGATTTGGCAAAATGCCTTTTGGGATGCATATGAAGACTGCATTTATGTCTTGCCATTTGTCTTGTAGTAAGTGCACTCTTTTGTGATTCTGCTGAATGGTGTATTTTGGTGTTGTTACCTTGGCTGGGTTAAGCCCGTCGTGGACATTGACTCAGTCTGACTGAATTTGTCACAATCTTTATTCTGCACAGTGGTTAGTTCGCAGAAAGTGGAATAAGTCAGTTGTTGGGCTGTCCTTGTCACAAACGGTGTAGTTAGGCGGAGGCAAATGCGACGTGTTTGACGTACCACGTTTAATGTAACATAATAAACAGAATGTAAAACAGAATTAAAACATAAGACAACAGGCAGGCAGGATCAATAGCTTTAAGTGACGATAGAAGATCCTACCTCACCTGCGTCAAACACAGATTCCAAATCATAAAGTGTAAAAAAAGAAAGCTTTGCGCCGCATGAAAGCGGGCGAAGCTTAAAGTAGCCCTCGCTGATCCGGGACAGGTGTGCACAATCCAGGCACACCTGCACAGTCACCATTAACTGTTTAACAACAACTGTTTTCTGACAGTTTGCAGATTGACACCTCCTGAGCAAAATCCATCTTTTTAAAGCTGAGCCATATCTAGGAATGAAATCGAATGGTGTACACTGTGAGGCTGGCAGTGTCTGTATTTTGTCTTCCGGTGCAGCTTGTTCACTCACTTTTAACTTCTGTCAAGTGTTTTTAGGTATAACACAAGCTTGATTTGTGGTGCATGTGTCGTGGTCTATCATACCTGGCTAGATGATGCAGTCAATTAATGAACTTGTAAGGCGAGTTTTTGATTGTTTATTTGTAAAGTGAATGACATACTCGACCATGCCATCTTGCACGTCGTTAAGATAACGATTAAGGTGTTATCATGGGCACTGCATATCGCACACCCCTTGTCAAATATGCCTGGGGCACAGTACAGATTGCCTAGTGTGAGTACGAGTCTCCGAACAATTATTCAACTTTGAAACATTTTCTTAATTTTGGGTCTGTTAATAAGTCGGTGACAATCTGATAGGTGGCAGGTTTGCCAAACAGAACAGCTCTAAGGTAGACTAAAGACTAATCACTGTAATAAATCAATGCACCCCATGGGGTCATGTTGGACTGATCCATGCCGAGGAGTATAAATACCAGACCTACTTATATTTCCCTATTAACCTATGTATCCATTCGAATGCATTCTGGTCAAATGCAATGTTTGGTTGCGCTCTAATTAAAGACAAGCTAACACGACCTCTGCAGGGAACAATCATAAATATGGCTTAATTCTGCAAATTTTAATGAACCACGAACAAATCAATTAGTTTCTCAGAGAAAAAAAAAGTTGATTGTTCTGTTCAGTGTATTGCTGAAATCCTGCTAAATGCTGTCATCTCCTGGGATAGCGGCGCCACTGTACGGGACGCTGAGCACCTCACAAACTGAGCAGTGCGGTCAGCTTTATCACCGGAATGAGGCTGTGTATACTGGAGGCAGTGACAAAGAACAAGATTGTAGCAAACCTGAAGAACATCGTGAAAAGTTATGCTCACCCCCTCCAAGGCAGTATATCAAAGTGCACCATCAGCGAAGCGCTCTAGGAAACGCGATTGGAGATGGTTCTGCCGGCTGCTATTCAGCTCTGTAAATGATTCCTACCAGTAGCACTATGTCGTGAGCCTCACAGCATGGACAAAACAGCAGCTTCAGCGCCGAAACTGTATTATGGCTGAGTGATATGGAAAGAAATCTTAACACAATCTTAACACAATTTTCCCCGTATTGGTTGATAAATCCATACATCAGAGTATTAATCAAATTAATATTTCTGTCAAATCCCTTTTGCTCTTAAGTGTGATATGAAGCTATCACGAGGTTAATTTGGATTGACATTCTTTCTATAAGTATACACTGTTCCCTCACCCCTTCACGGTTCACCTTTCGTGAACTCGGTGCATTGTGGGTTTTCCAAAAATATTAATGGAAAAAATAGATTGCGGATTTTTTGGGTTCGCAAAAAAATGTATGGCTGTTTTGCGAAACTTTTACATTTAAAAAAATTACAATTTATAAAAATATATATTAATTCTAGCAATGAAGGAATGTTATAAATGATCAAATATTAGGATTTACAGTAAATAGCTGTTGTATCTACTCAATGTGTAGGATATGATGTGCTGTAAGCTCGGTACGG
>JAUZSU010025537.1:0-10597 GCA_034780255.1 Parotocinclus maculicauda | reverse complement strand
GATTAAACTTTTGATCTGTCATCTATGTTCTATTACGAATAAAATATTGACATTTGCCACCTCCACATCATTGCATTTACTTTTTATTCACAATTTGTTTAGTGTCGAAAACTTTTTTGGAATCCGCTTTGTATATACAAAACTTATGGACAGGAACCACAAGCCTATTTCACGACTTGCAAAAAAACATCACTTCACTTTCAGGAAAGGATTGCTTCTAGAAGTCAACGCAGGTCCTTTACAACCAATTTCTGAAAAAGCTCTCTGCATGGAAATGCATACCATAAACATGTGGAGCAGAGTGGCACTAAAGAGGCCTTTAGTCACTTCACAGAGTTACTCGGTTACATTGGCAAAGATAAACATTTTGACCTTGTATGGAACATTTACACATCTAAACCGGCCAGCAAATCATCCAGATGAAGTCCTGTAAATCTGTGGAACTATTTAGAACAATAAATACGAGATACCAGAGAAGGCATCCACAAGATTTGGCCAAACTGCACAATTTGTTGATGTAAGAGTTAAATTCAGATGCACTTTTTAGTTCTACAATTACAGACTACAAAGTGCAGAGACAGCTTAAACTTTAATAAAAGATAAGCACAATATAATATCTATATTCTCTGGCTACTGTCACTCTGATTGACATGCAACACCATCCTACCTGGCAAAGGCATGCTGCATGTTGTAAATACTGACCTTAGTAAAGTGGAATTGCAGTGGGTCATCAGTGGATAAAGAGACCATAAGGCCTCTAGACAGATATTCTGGCAGCGGATTGCGGTGGTAGCTTAGGAACAAACTGTTGTTACTGAGAGGAGACATGGCAATGCCAATCTGAGCCAGATAATACAGGTACTGCAGCACTGGAGCCTGGTGTAAAGATCACATGTAAATATGCATAACTTGCATACCAGACATTAATAAACGCAACATATTTTGCTAGTTTACCTTCCTGAGCAGCAGGCCATGAGAGATATTCTCTGAGAGCATGAAACCTGACACCAGGTGATGGATTGGTCCTGCCTCACCACAGTGAGGCCTCAACACAAAAGTGTTGAAGTTCCGGCTCCTGGGGGGAGGAGAAGAATTCCAAATGAAAAGAACTTTGGACTAGAAGTGAAAAAAATTACAGACTTATAAAATATTTAAAGATAAGTCACAAATTTACTGACAGTAAAAAAGCAGTTGGCTTGACACTTCGGTGTCTAAGGCTAAGGTGTCTGAGGCTATATTTCAAATATCTATAATTATGTTACTTCCATACATAAGCCAATCCGTTACCTGCGTAGGTGGTTGAGAACAGTCATATTGGCGAACATGTAATAGAGATAGTAGGAGTAAGGTGGATTGTCCTCCTCTGTCCAGTTAGCAGGTAGAGGACTGTCCAGGTTAAATATGTGATGCTCTGGTTTGGACTCATCATCCACACTGTCGAAACCAACCACCTGTTGGACATAGTAGCACTTAGTATCTATATGTAGGCATTTACAATTGAGCAGCAATTACAACTGTTGCATTCTAAGCGTTTGTGTGTTAAGAGTCTTGCTCAAGGACCCAACAGTGGCACGTAGAAGAACCCTGAATCTCTTAGTACACATGTCCAGAATGTATACAGAAATACAACCCCAAATCAGAAATAGGTGGGATGGTATGGGGGGGAAAAAAAAAAGAAAAAAAAAAGTGTTCTTGATATTTACTTTTATCTATTATCTATCAATTTACAATTTAGACCTAATACTGATTTTCAAAAACTAAATAATGGTGTAATTACAAACAGGTGATGTCAACATGTAATTATAACCATTCAGTATTCAGGAAAGGTTGTTTCTTTGATAAGCACAGATGGTCAGAGGATCTCCAATTTGTCAACAAACATGTGAAAAATGATTCGATATAATGTTCCTCAAACAATGATGGGAAGGGATTTACCTAGTTCAGTCCTAATATTTTCAGATTTTACTTGTTTTGCATTGTCTTGTTGATAAATGCATGTATGTCCCTGGAAAAGATGTAATCTTGAAAGAATTAACATTGCTCTAAAATGTCAATGTATTTTTCTGCATTAATCCATCACAGAACTGAAAATAACCTGGCAGGGTACTGGCAGCCCTATAGCATGAAAAAATGAACTGTGTTGGACTTGTAGCTGATAATAGCATCTACACTGGACATTCACACAGTGATTTTTGGTCCATGTATTGTCGTCAAATTAATCAGGTTTCTGTTAGGAAAAAAAGGTCAAAGCAAATTGGCAAAGGCCATTTTCAGTTTTGTTATGGCGGCATTGATGCAGAAAACTACACTGAGATTTTAGAGCAACAATAATTTCTTCAAGATGACATATTTTCCAGGGATACCCATGCATTTGTGTTAACAAAATAATACAAAACAATTCAAATTAGAAAAAGTTAGGCCTTCCAGTCTTTTGTTGAAGAATTATATTTGCACTTCTTTATACTGTCCCAATGTTTCCTGATTTGGGGTTGTAAAACAGACAAGCAAAAACTACTGCATAATGCAGTGACTGTTCAGTATACTACATATTTATTTATTAAGCACATCTTCTGGCTGATCATTGTTTGAGCGTACTACTGTTAGTGAAACACTCACATGTTGTAGAAATAAGTGCAGTTCTGGATGGCTACTTGGGTCAATGGTGGCCTCAAACAGAGGCATGAAGATGTTCTCCAACATCTCCTGGAAATTGCTGAGCTGTTTCTTGGTGTGGTAGACATCACTGCACACATTTACTAATATGTTACAAATGCTGGACTAATTAAAAAAAAAGGCAACTTCAAATTTAGAAACTGAGTTAGACATTCTCTGTGAAGCAGAAATCAGTACTCACAACAGACGTGGCACCTGGACGAGCCAGCGTACATTGTCTGAGTAGACTTTGTGTATGATAGCCCAGCATGCGAGTTTATCCCACTCATCTCTGGAACGACCATAGATGGACAGGCGCAGTTCCACATTCTGATATTTGCTTTCCTCAAGATCTGCCATTACCTCCTAAATTGTTGAGTAAAAGCAATTCATTACAAAAGGTGTAACTCTTGTTTTTTCAGTACACAGTGAACATCACATTTACCTGTATTATGTAGGTGTAGCATCAGTGGTACTGTAATGTGCTGTTTTTGATGGCTTAAACTTAATAATCTAAAACTATGTGAATCTTGCTGAAATATTTATATGTAATTGTCCCATGTCAGGGGACCAAGTCTATTATGTCTCCCAAGTCCATAGTGGTCTACAATCAAAGTCCTGCAGGGGCACCTCTAGTTTGCTTCTGCTACTATAGAACAACCCTCTATGATTCAGCAGACATGGAAGATATGTAAGACCACTGGTGAAACTTAAGATAGATTGACTGTGTGTGGGCACCAGTTGCATCCAAAAATGAGGGCATTGATGTTACACAGACACAAACTAAGGGCTCCTGACCATTGACAACAATATAGAACAAATAATGTACAATCTGACCAACAGATCGTATCTGTGGGTGGGACACAAACTAGAGTACCTAGGTTATTAAAATTACTGGCCCCAGTGCTGGGCCTCCTAGGTTCTGCGTTTGGCAATGTGGGGCCTTTCAGCTGGAATATGTGGAATTTGTAATTGAGGACTAAGTCGGAATTTTCATTTTTCTATGGGGTCACCATGCCCATAAGTTAAACAGGCACATCTCCTGCTTGTTTTATGCCTCGTCAGAGGTCTTCTAACTGTTCTGGTTTTGGAATCCATTGAGATGTGGAGGCTGGGTCTGTAGTAGTGCAAGCAGATCAGGCGTGTCCCACGTGTCCTCCCCCGTGTGGAGTAATTTGTGACGATTCAAACAAAATGCATTAACCTGAAACCTGCTTTAACACGAAAAAGATGTTTCTGTTAAAATAAAGGGAGGCAATGACAAATCGAACCTTGATAATGTGTCCAAAGTATTTTCCATTGATATGGTTGTCTGTCTTGATAAATATCTCCCGGAGGATGGACTCTCCAATGGGATTGTACTTGGAGTTGAATTTGTCAAATCGATGGAATGTGTTTCGATCCTGAGTAGATAGAAAGAGCAGAATGTTTACGATTAATTCTGCTTGTAAGGCTCTACTGTAAGAGATCATTATGGATATTAATATGATTTGTATCATGCCTTGGTTATCAGAGTGCCCCAAATTAGTAGAATATGATGCTTCTTACCGCATGCATGTCCAGCGTGTCCACACTAAGGTCGAAGGCTGTGAGGTTCATGCTCTCAAAGACCTCCATAAGAGTCTGTTCTCCTGCTTTCTCCACATGGACAATCTCCTTAGGGTACTTCTTCATGGCTCGCTTAATGAAGCGTAGGAGGTGCTTCTGATTCATGCAGGATGAAGCATGGATATGGGTATCAACCTGAGGCAGGACAAAATGATATAAGAATGAAATTAAAGAAATTAAGGAGCGGTTACTCATAGATGGCATCAAGGAGAGCGGGCATTACAGACACACTGTCTGTACAAAATTCAAAATTTTTTACAAAATATAGTTAAATAATTTCAATTACTCAATTGTACCACCACTTCCAGGTTGTCTTCAAATTCAGGTTAATTTTAAAATTTCTGGAGCTAGACCTACATATTTCTAAAATATGATTAATTAAAGAAACTGTATAATCTTAATATGCAGTTAAATAGGGGTTTTTTTTGTTTTAGTTTATATTTTTTAGTTAATTTATGAGTTTAATAGTATAATGTTAGTGATAAAATTATATTAATACAGATGATGTACTTACATGGTTGTACTTATCCTAAAATTAAACAGACATCTATTTATACACAAATGTATATAACTTTGGCCCAGTTTACACTTTTCATGCATCTTATATATAGATCGTATGCTCATAAATGTTTAACCAAGAGGAATTTAATTAAGTGGAGGGTGCTAATTTTATGAGTTAATATTTAGAAGTAGATGGCTGTTCTACATTATTAATACAGCAGTGATGTGAAGTACAAATATGATGCAAAGAGTATTGGGAAGGATTTGGCAGTCAGATGGGTCTTAGGAAGAGAGTATGTTTGTTCACTTGTTTAATATGTGGCTAATATGTGTTTCATGTCATATTCTGAAGTGTTAATTACATTCAAATCTGATATTAATGTGTTTTAATGTGTGTGTATACACATATATACACATAACATATTAATGTGTTTTAATATGTGTTTTAATGTGTGTGTTTGTGTGTGTGTGTATATATATATATATAAATAAATTTATATATTGTATATTTTTTACTACACATAAACAGATACAAGTATATTATTTATATTGTACTAAGAAGTACAGAACATACTTTCCGTATGTTGTAAAAGTCACGATGAGGAACTTTCTTCTGAGCTGCCAATTCCTTCATCTCATTTAGGAGGATGTGCATCTGAAACTTGGAGCTTAGGTACTGCAGACGACGATAGCAGAAGGATTTCCTGTTTGCAATCAGGAATTATACATATACATTAACACTTTATATTATTTATGGAAATGTGTGTATAAATCAGACATGAGTTATTGTATCTTTGTGTCTATTTTAATTTCAGCATGAAGTCTGTGTGTTAATTACACTGGTCCATTAATGATGAGGGCCATCATTACGTTCATGTCTGCTATGTACTCATGAAGATCAGGATATGGTAGCTCTAGTTCCGCAGCCCTGGTAAAACAAAAAGTAAGGGTTTTAAAAGCAGTACTTTAGTGTTGATCAATCTAGTCACTGCTCACTGGATCACAGGTTAGACAGGTGAGATCAGGAATATGGGTATTACTACTAGTATTATTTTACATACAATGCAAATGTGAGTAGTATTGCCTTTCTTTTGACAGTATATATTTTTACGGTAAAGTACTGACTTTTTAGGATTCATCATTTGAAAGGGAAACGTAAGTGATTCATTAACAATAGTTTGTGTAGGTGGGATTTCAGTGATTCATACCATTCCTTTTCTACCATTACTTTTCCAAGTTACTTTATTTCTATATTAAGTTAAATAAAAATACGTTAGAGCTCGAAATCATTTTCATGTTCCGTGAATGAGTAATATTCATAGTCTGTAATCTAACACACTTGGCGGCAGAATATTGTCGAATTGTTAAAAGACGTGCAAATCAAGTGCGTAACCGGCAGATGGCGCCAGTTATTCACATGGTTCATTATTGCTTTGGAGAACTGCTTGCAAATCAGTATGAATTCACTAAAAATTTGATTCCATGCTCTGTAAATTTAAAAACAGGAAGATAATACGGTTAATATGAATTATTTTATACTTAGTATAAAATAACTTTTTCTGAGGCAGTGCTACCCAATAATAATACATGAGCATTGCATTGCTAAAGGTCATTAATTTCTTTATAGCTAATGTTTGTAGTGCATATTATGATTAAAAGAAATAATTTATTGAACTGCAATAATGAAAATTATTTATGGTTATTGCTTAGGTTTAAAACATGTACTATTATTGTACTATTACTGCGAAGAAATGTTTTTGTTCAGGAAATATGGCACATTGATAACATCTGTGTTGCAGGTATATGCTTTATTACTGGCAACAGTTCAAAAGCAAGAGTGTAAAAAACAGCAGTAAATATTGCTCACTTATCCATGTTGTTCTTTTGAGTGTACACATGTGTCACACCATTCATCATCTTGCAGCAGTAGCCCAAGTCTGGTGGCATGTTCAATGACTCTATGCCCTCATAAGGATGGGTCTCTGATACAGGGGGATTGGTGGACGTATCTGTAGAACAATTGGATTCTTATTAAATCAAAGGTGATAGGCTGTGGTGGCTCAATACAATATTTAGGTTTACAGCATTCAACAGATGCCCCTTATTCAGAGCATACTGTTCTTATTAGGCATTATGTCATACATGCACAAATAGTCTACAAACCAAAGACACCATTTACCAAAAACAGATGGCTTTTCAAATTTAAATGTGCAACTGCAATTTCAGACTTGAGTAAAAAAAAAACACCATTTGGATATAAACTGAAAGTTTATTCCACTATCTGGAAGCTAGTACACAGACATGTCTTGCTTATCTTCCTCCACTCCATAAAACATAGGGGTAATTCTGGATCTTTGTTTTAATATTCAACATTTAATTACATAATGTTAGAAATTGGTAAGTAACAGTAATTTCCATAATGTTATCAATACTGCATTTTTCCTAGGCTGCAAAACACCAACCAAAAAGGTCATTTTGCTAGATAAATTGGACATCATGAGTTTTTGGGTTCTAAGGTCTTAAAATGTCACATTTAAATAGACTACACTAATCAGGATCTGAGAGGCAATTACCTTTTTTGCCTGTCCTGTAGCTATGCCTCTGCATCAAATAAAGTAGGTGTGTAGCTATTTGGTGGGGAATATTTTTCTTTAAAACAGTTTTCTAATATCTACAAAATATACAACATACATGTTAAATTTCCTATGTGAATTAGAAGAGTACTTGCCAGCAGTTATGGAGGTCTCAGAGCTCTCCTGGTATGCAATGAGGTCCAGAGGTCGGTCCCCAAGCTCTTCCAGATATCGAGCTGTGGTGGTACAGAAACTCTGCATAGAAAGAGCCATGTACTTCTCTCTAATAAACAAAGCCTTCACCACACATTTAGCTGCATCCAGCAAGTCTGTGAAGGGCACCTGGGGGGAAGGGGAGAACAACGATGAGGTTAAACAACCAAACTGTTCACATATTAAATAGTGAAGGGACAGGAGTGTTGCTATTTTGGTGTAGCCATTTTTGTGATTGATAAAGCAAAACAAGCACAGTTAGAGCAATAATTTAATTTATTTAGTCAAAACATATAAGTGTTTCAGTGTATTGTACAATCCCTAATCTAGTCATAAGCCACCTTTGACTATGGGTATAACTTAATCAGCTCTCTGTGCAAAAATAGGTTATAAGCTCCTGTCTTCTAATGATTAAAGTGACACGACATTTCTGTCATCTTGGAGCTTAGCTATACAGATTGGGGCATTTAGCTGCTCCTTGCTTTTGTATAAGCTGTGATACAAAAAAGGTAGAGGTGGATTTACATGTCTTGGTGAAATGGTATGGTAGCCTTCAAGATAGTATTTTGGTAGCCATCATTGTTATGGTGGAGACTGAGATGGACATAATACGATGTTGCAATAATCAACAACAAAACAAACACTATATAAAGCTTATCTGACTCACACCACATTTTTCTTCTCCTGAGATGGAGACTCTTTGGTACTCCCTCTCTGTGAGTTCATGCTTGGGGTACATATCTATCTGGTCCTGGTTCTGCTCCTTCAAGGACCTGGACAATGACAAGAAGAACAATGTGCCAAAGCTGTAGATTTGATACTAGTACTGTAGCATTGGTGCTCGTCTAGTTTTAAACTCACTCAAGGTCTGCTGCACTGTCTGTCTTCAAAAACTCCTGCTTGGCTCGCAAAAGGATATCTGGCTCAAACCTGTACAACAGTGCCAGAGAAGAACATAATGAAGACTAAATTATATGGACATAAAAAAGTACATTAACATACACGTGTGTGTGTGTGTGTGTGTGTGTGTGTGTGTGTGTGTGTGTGTGTGTATGTGTGTGTATGTATAGGTGTGCAGGGGTGTTAAACTGAACTTAGCTGAAACAAGCACTTACTGTATAAACATTAGCATTGGAACAGATAGCATACCAGGATGTGTACAAAAAAAAACAAATAATTGCAACATCCTACCATGCTGTAAATGTAAAATGTAATGCATTTTTGTGCCTGTCCTATAGTAAGTAGTACTATTTGTTTGTCATCGCACTACCTGTATATTCTCGGCAATCTAGAACTATATAAACTGATTCACATTCACTAGTTTAGTCTCTAATTCATCTGGCTGATCTTCCATGATGTTCCCAATGCTGTCTATTTATCTAATGTCTACTATTTCTTGGCTACTGTCCAACATCGTAAGACAAGTCATTTTAATCACTCATAAGTTATTTGTGGTGTCAGTGGCATCTCTTACGCATCGTTTGCATGTAGGTTTTTTGTAAGAATACCCTTTATATTTACATTACATTTGCCTAAAATTAAATCAACAACTTGAATACTTCTCAGTGTCAACATCTCTGGGCTCTGAAGAATCTACAGTGGAGCATCATACAGTGTAAATGTGCATTGTGCTCACTGTCTCAGGTCATTTACACTTTTGTCATGGCATCATTAATTCAGAAAAGTAACATATACTTCTTTCAAGACATCTATGAATTTTTCATAAACACAGTGTACCATATGCTGCACACATTACAAAGGCATGGCTGTAGAAGACAAGAGTACGAGCACTGGGCTTGCCCGGAAAACAAATAAATGTGACAATGACGAACTTGCACTGTTGCAATAAGATAAAGTAAATGTAAGAAATGCAGTGTGTGTTTTGTATATGCATTTTCCGTACTGTCCTGATATGGGGTTTTATCTAAACTTCTGTGTGACTACATCGAACTATGCACTGCACACTTGTTTATGTAACTGGTACACTTACTCGAAGTGAGGTAATGAATTGCCTTACTTAACATCCTGGCTGATTTGCCTCTCAAGTCTTTGCCTCCGTTCCTCCAGCTGCTCAATGGGACTGTCCTCAGGGAACTCATATGGAGCACTGCGCATCTCACTCTCAGTCAGACTGCGAGAGAGCAGCTCCTACACACATATTCAAACATTTCTTATCTGCATTTTTGTATGTAATACCACATTAAAGACATTTATATAATTATTTCTATTTACAGAGTTTGTTTCAATTTGTTTTATTTAATGCGTTCAGAAAACTTTTAAACACCAATCTGCAGGTAACAAATACATTTTTACTGCTAATTTTTGTTGCTTTTATGGATAAATTAGACGATGTACAGTATCTCACAAAAGTGAGTACACCTCTAAGGGAAAATTACCAAATTGTGCCCAGTTAGCCATTTTCCCTCCCTGGTATCATGTGACTCTTTAGTGTTACAAGGTCTCAGGTGTGAATGGAGAGCAGGGGTGTTAAGTTTGGTGTTAATGCTCTCACATTCTCTCGTACTGGTCACTGGAAGTTCAACATGGCAAACAAATGACAAAGAACTGAGGATCTGACAAAAAGAATTGTTGCTCTACATAAAGATGGCCTAGGCCATAAGAGGTTTCCAACACCCTGAAAGTAAGCTGCAGCACAGTGGCCAAGACCATAGAGCAGTTTAACAGGACAGGTTCCACTCAGAACAGGTCTGTGAAGGCCTGTTGGCTTTTGAAAATAGACGTAGGAGTGCTCCCAGCCTGCCAGTGCTCAGACCATACGCTGCACACTGTATGAAAATGGTCTCCATGGTTGTCGTCCCAGAAGGTAGCCTCTTCTGAAGATGATGCATGAGAAAGCATACAAACAATTGATGAAAATAAGCAGACCAAGGACATGGATTACTGAAACCATGTCATGTGGTCTTATGAGTCCAAGATTATTTAGTTCAGATGGTATTGAGCTTGTGTGGCAGCAACTACAGTGCATCCGGAAAGTATTCACAGCGCTTCACTTTTTCCACATTTTGTTACGTTACAGCCTTATTCCAAAT
>JAUZSU010025526.1:0-10597 GCA_034780255.1 Parotocinclus maculicauda | reverse complement strand
ATACAATTTGGAATAAGGCTGTAACGTAACAAAATGTGGAAAAAGTTAAGCGCTGTGAATACTTTCCGGATGCACTGTATAGAAAGCACTGTGATTATTAGACCTCTTACAATTACTTAGATTCATGAATGTCGATGTGTATTGTATAACTACTTTAGGTCTCTTAATTAGATATTACTTTAATTGTTAGTTATCGCAAATATATAATCGGCCAATCACATGAAAGAAACTTAATGCATTTAGGCACACAGCCAAGAGAGTTTGTAGAGAATGGTAGAATTAGAGAGATACAGAGCAGGAGAAAACATCCAACAAGTGGCAGTTCTCCGTGTAAAAATGCATTGTTAATGCCAGAGGACATCCAGAGATTTTCTTATTTACGTGGTTTGATTTCTCAGATGATCTTAATATCTTTGCTTTTTTGGCCTGATAGCTTAAAAAATATAGCCTTTTCTACCAGGCAGTCCATGTATGTAAATAAAAAGAAATAAATCTAAAATAAAATAAAATACGAATAACATAATTGTATATCATTAGGAAACACTTTGAAGAGTCATACTTGGTTCTTAAACTTTAAAGGCCTGAGGCAATTCTGGATGTTTTTATATGCTAGTTTTTATATGGTTTGCATAAATATAAAACATTTAAGATATCATATAAGAGTGTGGTATTGATTATATTTTCTGTACAATGAAACCGATATGACCTGTTAACCCTCTTTCATTTATGCATACTATATCAACAAACTGGATCCAAAAACTTACAGACAGGAATAACTAATAACTAATTAATGCAGTGATTTTCCTATTTGAAAATTAAAAAGAAACAGGATCATTTAAATCTCATATATTTATATATTAGGTTTACCATACATGCGTTCTGAAGGTTCTGTCTCCACAAACAAAGCACACTAAACTTGAAGACAGCACGCTTTGAATATAATTAATTCTTTATTTTATAACATTGTAACCTTAAACAAGTAATAAATCTAATTGATCATGCAGGCACAACTGGTATCCTCAGAGTTTTAATATTTAAATACTAACCTGACCCACTTGTTCTGTGCCAATACTGCAAAAATTGCAAAAATCTTTTGTGCTTGCACTATGATGTAACATCATATTTTTGGATTCTCAAAATTAGGTTCTTGGGTTCATTATCTTATTATCTTGTGTCCTGTAGGTAGATTTAAGTGGATATAAGAATATAGAAACCTAGATTTAATTACATTTTTAATATCTTACAAAAAAGCCAAAAGCTGCATAAGGACCTGCCTGCTCCTCTCCTCTTATTTAGACTTCTGTGAGCAGGAAGGACTCTTTGTTGCACTGTTTGTTATCGTCTGGAAGACAATGAGGAGGAATCTGGGGACAAAGAAAGGGGAAAGTGTGCTTTCCACTGACAACAGGAGCACTCTGCCCCACCTCTCCTCATGCGCATTATTAGCCTGGTCTCTTAGTTCTTTGGATTTACTTTGGATTAGTGTTCTCTGAGTGCAGCAATGGTTATTGAACTTTTAAGGTGGGAAAAATAGAAGCTAAACTGGTCCTGTGTTTAGCTGTGGTGAGTTGAATGACAAGAACCATGAAGTCATGTTGTATTAGAGGTTATGTATGAGGCCACTCATCTGACAACATGTACAGAATGATAGAGGCTGGGGGCAGGGACTGGTCAGGCCATGGGGCATGTGAGATGACTCCTGAAGTTCTGCCCAGCGAAGAGGGTGTGTCTGGGAAATCCTAAATCACTCCCCAGAGGGGGAATGAGAGAGAGAGGGAGGGAGGGAGAGGGAGACGGTAGGACTCCTGAGGAGAAAATCTCTGGCTCAGCTCATAGAGGAACAGAGGTGTGTGAGGGGTTGGAAGCTGTTTGCTGCTCTCGCTGGTGTTGTTTTCAGTGGAAGTTCAGTGGAAGTCCTTATGCAATAGTTCATCATGCTTCTTACAAAGCTGTAAGCAACTCTTACACACTGGACTAGGAACATACTTAAGTGTCTACCAAGATCCAATAACCTACTACAGGTAAGCTTCTGTTTTACTAATATAAAGCAGGATAAACACTTAAGTGTTTTCTGCAATGCAGTTTTAGTTAACGATTTGGAAACGTTTGTTGTCGATTGCTCAATTCATTCCAGATATAGATTTAGTTGGATTTTTTGGGAATCAGTTAAAAGTGATGGGTGAGGGTAACATTGCAAATTAAATAATCGATTTAAATAAGAACAAAATTATTTATGAGATATGGTAAATATATATGGGATATTCCCATAGTGTTGCTAGAAAATGGTGCCATATTGTAGGTCCAGAACTAAATAGTTAGTTACTAAATAATGGCAGAGAAACCTGCTACAACTGGAGTACTAATGGAGTTATAAAAGTAGAACCAGAATTGACCAGTCTCATAATGTCAATATAATCATAATATTAAGATAATCATGCCATGCCAGCCAAATTGTAATGTTTACATTAGTTAAGCATTAATAATGGATTCAACTGTAGCAAGAAACAGTTGGTGTGAATGTGAGTCAGATTCTAACTATTTTCGCATTGTTTTGTTTCTGTCTCTGTGCGTTCCTGGTGGAGACTAGTGTGAGTCTGTGAGTTTGAATAACATTTAGAACAGTTATGATTCCCAACTGTAGGCTTGGCTCACACATTGAATGCTCTGCTTTGGGACCTGCAGTTGTAGCACTAGGGGGTGTTGAATATGCATCGGCTCTGAAACTCCCCTTCCCGATCCATGAATTGTTTTAGTGTGTCATTTTGTCTGTAACACTAGCCAGAGCAAAAAAAAAAAAAAAAAAAAAAAACACAGCAGTGTGCGTATACATGACTGTGTGTAAGTTTAAGCGTTCTATAGCTTGTTGAAAGGAAGCTTTTATACATCATTGTCCCAGTAGTCATTCATCAATGGTTACTGCAAAGAAGTGTTAACACACATGTTGCAGGTGTTGCATTTCAAAATCTACTACACACAATTTCAGCACTGGAGCTTTCAGGGATATGTCAAAGATATGACTCCTGGATCCAGGCTGTTTGATGAACGAAGGTGTGGTGCGTGTTTTGGATTTTTGAGCTTCCTAGACTGATAAAAGTAGATGGTCAGAGACTGTCCAGAACCAGACTATTAAGCTCTGATTTGTGACCTTTGGTGCTTGTGCCTCTAGAGCTGAATGGAGAAAGTGTCATGGGAGCTTGTTGATGTATGGCTGCCCATATGGCCTGCACTGTGTGTAAAGGGGCTACAGTCGACACTTATAGAGTGCCCATTTTTTCTGCTGTTGATTTATTGCTCTTGTGGATGTGAAAGAGATTTAGTCTACGGGTACCCTGATAAAAAAAAAGAATAACAGCATATGTTGTGTTTGTCATACTAGTGTGCTGATAAAACAACAAGGCCATGCAAGTCCTAACTTGGTACAAGCTGGCTCCTGCTCATCTGATGTGGGTTTACCTGATGAGCTTGCTTTGTCTTGCTGGACATACTTGTAAGGCTGGCTGACCTGCATAGCAGTGTTTGCTGCTTTTATCACCAGTGTACTGTTGTGTTGTAACAATATCTACAGTGCACAGTGCTAGATTGTGAGGTAAATTTCCAGGAGTATAAGAGAACCACTGGTGAACCCTTGAGGCTCTTAAATAGATATAGTACAGTGCAAAAGTTTCCAAGCCACCATTAGATTTGTTGTTTTAGCAATGGTATAATAACCATATGTAATTATTTTTTTGTATCTGTTTTGGAAATTTGTAAGCAGAAATTAAAATCAGAAAAAAAATTATAAAGGCTACAGTGGCAAGTACATTGCTCATAAAAGTTAGAGGATATTTTATTAGGGGTCATTTCATTTTGAAATATAAAATATTTTGAGCAAATATATGTACAATATATGACGTGTGACATCCCGTTATACATGAGCAAAAATCTGGCAGCCTCATCAGGATGCAAAGTTGACTCTTCTACAGGCAGAAAGGTAGCAGTCAGAAAACCAGTTTTCAGAGGGAACCAGTGGGAAACAGGGTGACAAGGTTAAGATATGTTCAAGCTTACAAAAATTGGAATAAAGATCAGAGGAAAAGAGTATTATGAAGGGACAAATCTAAGTATGAACTTTTTGGGTCCAATCGTCAACAGCATGTTATATATGGTCATTGTACTACAGCTGAAATACCAAATATAATGGTGGCCAAAGACTTTTGCACAGTGAACCTAATACCTAATAATTTTAAGGTGATCTCCAACTTTTGCATATGTATCACATTAGTTTTTATCATGACAATTTATTTCCACCTTTCTTTGACTGAAAAATAGTGTAAACATGTATTTTAAAGAACAATTTAATGAAACCCTTTTGTCAAAAATATTTGTAATAAATGTTTTGAATTTTTTTAAAGCAATAACAGGACAGACTATGTGTCACACAACAATCACTTAAAAAATTAAACACACAACTGTATTTTATCCTAGAAATCTACATCAGTTAGTCAGTGTGTTTGTACAATTAAGTAGATCTCTTCCATATTAAATAACTGTGCATGTGCAGCAGAGAGAAAAGAGCTTGTCTCAGTGTCCCACACAACATTACATTAACACTTTTGTACTCTGTTGATATGCTCAGTATGACTATATTCAGTATGTAGCATGTATTTTGGGATGCAGCCTCAAACACCTATTAGGACTGGAGCGTGTAATTGTTCATTCATTCGTTCATTTCCTTTATTACCCACTTAATCCAGTGCAGATTTCATGGAGCTGGAGAATTGGCAGCACAAAAACCAACCGTAGACAAGGCATCGATCCATCACTGGGAACAAGCTTACACACATAAACACTCACTTACTGACTTAACATGTTTGGAATGTGGGAGGAAACTAGAGCACAAGTGGAGAACATGCTAACTCCACACAGACAGATTTTTGATCAGTTATTAGTTTTTGTAAGTTAACAAACATTACTAATCCTCCTGACAAAAAGCCCAGTGACAACATTATTGACAAAACTAACTTGCCTCAAACCTGCTAGACACCCTTAGTTTAATCCTGACCTTGGACTCCACATCTGCCTCATACTTTTGCATGATCAGTGTTTAAATAACCTGAAGATAAAATGACTTCCCTGCATTGTTCCAGTGTTGCACAGATAAACAAATGTGATATATCATGTGATATATTAACAACAAATGTAGTCTTAGAAAGTAGCAGGTAGTTTTGAATTTCTCTTGTATAATACTGCATTTGAAATGTTTATTACCTTCCATTGTAAGTAAACTCTGAGTGCTTATACAGTAAATGTTCTCATGTACAGTACAGGTACTCTCTGTTTTACAATGGCTCGAATTCAGCTTACAATGGATGTGTCAGAAAAGATTCCCGTTGTACATTGGAGAGTACCTGCACTGTGCAAAAGTCTTAGGCCATCGTGCCTCCATTACATTTGTTTATTTAGCAACAAAAGTACTATTATACATGGTATAATGGCCATATTAAATATTCCCTTAAACTTGAGGGGTAGCTGCATCTGGCAGCTTAAATTAAATAAAAAGCTTAATTAAATTAGTTAAATAAATTTTCCTTTGTATTCTGAAAATGTGGGTATTTTAAATGTTGTGTACATAGTTCCTGTATTTCTCTTATATTGTTATAAAGAGATTGATACATCATTATATATTGTCATTATACCATTCTTAAAACAACAAATCTTATGGTGGTCTAAGCCCTTTACACAGTACTGAATACTACGTACGTACGAGTGATTGGGCTGTATAAATGTTCAACAATGTTCAAATAAGTCTTTTAGACTTGCCCTTTGGATTGTCCCACTCTTGAACAGTTTCCCTCTTTTATGTTGTCGTGCTTGATGCATGGCACTGGCCTGAGAGCTCTTTAAACCCACACACTTGCCCGAGCTTTTGTTCCTAGTAAGCAGGTTTGAATTAATTAAAGGGGAACTGCATTATTCACGAGATTCCCACCAGCTCTCATCTGAGGGGGTTGCAGGGGCTGTGAGAGGGCAGAGATGAGAATGGTTAGCTTGTTGTTTTGAAATGCACTGAATATTCTCCTCCTTCATGTGTTTAACCTTTCACATGAGTGCCTCCATAGTTGGCAACATCCCTGTGGTCTGTAAAAGCTGTTTATTGTGCATATGCATTTTTGATCCACACGAAGGGATAAAATGCATAATGCAGGCGTTGGTCTGTTATTTTATATGATATATTCCTATTTCAATGCATTCTGCTCATGTACAAAGTAACTGAGAATGAAGACAACACTCGAGAATCAAGTTCAAGAAAAGGCCTGAGATAGGTACAATAGTGGTTGTACACCATATGGGCCTTATTTTCATTCATTACTTAATATTCATAACTAATTAATCCAATTCTGGGTGTCAGGAGGCATATAGTAGCATAGGGGGTAGGGTGGAAACCAAACCCTAGACAGGGCACCAAGCCATCGCAAGGCATACACAAACTCTCTGTCACTATTGTCTCTAACAATTTAGAGACATTGGTTGGCCAAATACATGTCTTTGAAACATGGGAGGAAACCAGTGTATCCATGCAGACATGCAGCGAAAATGCCAACTCAAACTTGTCCAGGTTTGGCCTGGAATTAATCCCAGGGATTTCAAGAGATATGATTCACCATACTTCCATGGACCATACTTCATAGGAATAACATAAGTGACATTAAAGGCACTTTACTTTTGACCAGGATACCAGAATGTATGAGCCACACTTACTCTGTGTGAATTTGTATGGAAATGTACTGTATTTATCTGCTCATAGAGATCAGATGTCCTCATGCTAAAAAAAAGTCCAATAAGGAATACTCTTAAAAAATGCAGTGTTTTTTAGTAAAACCAAATATTGCACAACAATGTATTTTTAGGCTCTGGGTTTAAGGTTAAACGTAGACATATTATTATGTAGTTGCAGTATTGTACAGTTAAATTAAAACATACTTAAAATAGTAATATATCATACACAGTGTGCGTGCGTGCGTGCGTGTGTGTGTGCGTGTAAGAAAGTTACATAATTTTACACGCACGAACACACACATTTTACACTTTGTGTTTTATACTTTATTTGTGTTTGTGTATGTGTGTGTTTGTGTTTGTGTGTGTGTCCACAACAATATAAATGTATTATAAAAATCAAACTTTCTTTTAAAAAACGAAAAGAATTGATTTAGGTTACAGTTAATGTTAGGGGTAGGTGTTAGTTTTGCAATAATTAGCTACAGTAATCAATATGTGATTGTGCCCACAATAATAGAGAGACAAACTTTCTGTGTGCGCGTGCGTGCGTGCGTGCGTGCGTGTGTGTGTGTGCATGCACGCACACAGAATAAAGAAGAATGACATCAGGAACAAGCAGCTGAGAGGTTGAAAGTTTGACTTAGACTTTGGAAGAGGGTAAATATATTCCAAAAGAGAATAAGAGAATAATGTAATTAGCATTAGTGTGAATGTATGTCTTAATATAATTATGGTTAAAAAGCAACATAATCAGAAAGATTAACTGTTAAGAAATGATATCATCAATATATCAATAATCATCAATACATCAATATATCATTATATATCATCAATACATCGATAATCATCAATTATATCATCAAGTCTTGTAAGTAGATTAAATCTTTTTCTGTGCTGTATTAATAATTATGATCTCAGGTTACCAGAGAGCTTTTTAACCATTAGCTGTTAGATGGTTTAATCCTGCCCTACATGCTGGCCTTTCTACTTTTACATTAGTTTACAGTTAACAGCTGTCTCTATGCCACACACGGTGAGCAGCTCCTTTACCCAGCGCCATCTCAGATACCACTCTGTGGTTATATAAAGCACTGTGTATGAACCGCACTGCATTCCAAGGGGAGAAACATTTAATTACTGTATGTTTACGGGATGCAAAGCACTGTGTGTCTGGTATGCTCAATACAACAAGAATGGTCTTTGATTTGCAAAGGTAAAGCAGGTAGAGCACAGTCCCCCAGACTATGGACTGGAAGGAGCACTGAGCTGTAAGATATTTATTGTTTTTGCTGTTTAAGATCACTGCATTTGTATTTAGTCACACTGAGTTGAGCCATGGAAAGCAGGAAGGTGTGAGGAGGCAGCACCACGTTGCTCATTTCTGCTAGTCTGAATAAGTAAGATAGTGTTACTGACTCCTATAGGAGTCATCCACAGGAAGGTGTTCGGGAGTGTATTACAAAACCTTTCCAGCTTAGGTTTGTGATATGACTTTTAAATACTACGCAAAAAAATCAGTGGTTAACTGCTGCTAAAGTATTTTGAATATATGAACATGAATATTGCTTCTCAGACCCCAAAACACACATTTACAAGCACTGGGGATAGCACTCCTGTCTTATTATCAATTTCAGTCACTAAGTCCCCTGAACTTTGAGACTGATATTACATGCTCAGAATGCCCCTCCCGATATACTGCTGTAAATAATGTAGATAAACAGAATCCATGCATCGTAATTGTGGAAATTACATTAATGTATAAGATAGAACATTTTTGGTGAAAATGAGCAAATTTTTGAGTGCTAAACAATCAAGCGTAATTAACATGAACTACTGTAGCTAGGTTACCTAGAAAGTTAACTGGCCACACATTCGCACAGAGACCTGCAACAATGCTTACGGGAGTATTCAGCTAACTAAATAATCCCTTATCTATTGCAATTCACTATTAGCAACTGTGCACCCCCACTGATACATTTGTCCCCCCCCCATGGTTTGAATCTTAAACCATGACCAAATACAATGGAAATATTGAGGGTAGCAAGACTGGCTGAATATTAACAGATTTTCATCCCAATTGTGTGGCTATGGATACAACCATCAAGGCCCATACATGTATTTTGATAAGCGGAGCTATTGTTAAAAAAAGGCTCAGAATATTAAAACATGAACTGAGTATCAGTATCGTTGTTTATCTGAATTGATATGTACCTAGTTTGAACTGGTACTTTCAAATGCATGTATAAGTTATGGTATTTTATTATTTATTTATTTATATGTTACAAATCCATTCTAGCAGTATTTTGAGAATTAGAAAACGTACTTAACAATGTAGTGTTTTACTCCACTTATGTATTTTTGTACCATACTTCAATATAATATGATCACTTTAGGTGTACCAAACAACAATCCGTAACTTGCATAATTTTTTTAATAAAACATCTTAATCTAAAGCTGACATTCAATTGTTGAACAAATCTGCTGTGCTGTCTGCCATTGTCACCTATCCAAAAATTGACCTAAAAAGCTATACAAGATAAGAAATTTTTACAATATGTGTTCGGGAACATTTTGTTAACTATTATTTGTAATTGTTTCATGCAGTCAGAATGTTGTCTTATAAATTCTGTCTCAAAGGAAAATATAGTACATGAATTCATATTTTAAGGAACTACTGTATGTATGTAGAAGAGTGTACGTCATATCAGTGGAACAACTTAACATAAAAGTTGGGGGAATTTTCTTTGAACATAGGTACATTTGAATCACAATCTATATTATTATGTTATTGTGGAGATATGAATTTCCCCAGCTACGATGTTTGTATAATCTCTTTGCTTTAAAAAAAAGTGGGTACATAAACAACCATTTGAAACTGAGTCTATACCTTTCATAATGCCAGCTGAGTGGAATATGTTGGTGGCACTGATTGGGCTTTGAAGCAGCCTGACTGTTGCTCATCCTCACAGACAGCACAAGTCTGGAGAAAAGATAATAATACTTGTGGGGATTTTTAACCATCCATAATAATCACTCAGTCACAGGAATCCCTGGATGGTATCATATGATACCTGAGCCACACCACATGAAAAGCAGTAGGAGTGAAAAGGGTGTTGCGTTTCAAGGCTCCGGACACTCCAGGTGCTCCAGGTGTCACGCTCTGCAATACAAATACAAGATGGGTACTTGGAGAGTGCATGGGGTTCCCAATCAAACCTCAGACCCAAAGTGTGTAGGTCTCATAGTGTGCCTGGTGCGTGTTTGGAGTGACTGGTTATTTAAGGACATGATTCACGCAGGCTTCAAGGTCATGTTTAACCAAAGAGGAAAGGATTATTTAGGGCATTTAGACACAAATAGTTTGTACAGGGGATCAGTTGTATAATTATATAAATATATTTGCAAAATGGTAGACAATAGGAAGTACAATGTATCCAATCCAGGTCGGCAGAGCTGTGCAACACTATACAGTTCCTGATTTGTTAGTATTGTTTATTTAGTTGATGTAGATTTATCAGGTTATGTTTGATTTATGTCCCTTTACTTTTCATTTGCCTTGATCCACAACAGATTATATGTAAAGCTTTTATTCAAAGTTACTTACTTTTTAGCTCTATTCATCAAGAAGTCATTCTGTTAAGTCTTGTTTGGCTAACAATAACCCTAACCCTAATCCTATGGGAGGATTCCTGTGCTCTCTGGAAGAATTTATGCCTTTATCAAAGGTCAGGAAATCTGAATGTTGTGTTGACAAGAGCAGTGGCGGATGCTGGACTTTCAAGGAGGGGAAGCTCAATTTCGGCCTACATCATAGAATGATTCGCTCATTTCGCTGTCAATC
>JAUZSU010025515.1:0-10597 GCA_034780255.1 Parotocinclus maculicauda | reverse complement strand
CTTTGGACTGTGGGAGGAAACTGGAGTACCCGGAGTAAACCCACACAGACACGGGGAGAACATGCAGACTCCACACAGAAAGGACCCACCCTAGGATTGAACCCGGGACCTTCTTGCTGTGAGGCAGCGGTGCTACCCACCAAGCCACCGTGCCGCCCTATATCCTACCAAAGAGCATCCAAATACGATATGTTGTAAACAGGCACTGAATGTTTATGATCTTACTGTGTATTCTCCAGAGCAGGTAGAGAGGGGGCCAGTAATCCGTATCAGGGGACAGTGTGTCCCACATTAACCTCACCCTTACTGCAGTGCTCTCTAAATTCTGTAACACACACAGTACACATCTCTTAAAAAAAACCATGTATTTCCAGTCCGATATCTGTTTAATAGCACAGCGCGCGACCGATACCTGCGAAATGTGCGAGGCCAGCGCAGATGTGCGCACCAGCTGCAGCAGATTGCTGGGAAGGCCGAGGCGAGCGAAGTACCACACCAAATTCCAGAAGATGATGTAATGGCTGTCGAGCAACTGGACCTGAGCGAGGACACTTTCGCCCTCGTTCTCCAACAGACTCTCCAGCTCCTTCCGCAACACCAACGGGCTCAGGTACGCCACAGTCACCTGAGGGCTTCCACCCATCATGGAGTTCTGCACACACATTCAGCATTTACACAGGCGTGGAGAGGGAGCCCACGACAGGGCGTTAGCGGACATGAAGCGTCCTTACTTGAGTATTGCTGCTGCTCTCGGAGTACGCGCTGGTTTCTGAACCGGAGTCGTGCTCGTTCACGCCGTTATACAAGCCGTCGTGGGAGCTGGGGGGTCTTATGGCGCCCTCTACGTCCTCAGCGTTCCAGTTCCCGCGCTCTTGGCTGCTCAAGTGAAATGAAAAATGGCATTAAGAAAAAGATCAAGAAAAAGAAAAACAAAACTGGACTCATCAGTTACTGGAACCATTTAGAAACTCCAAGACATTGGCTGTAGGAAAAGCGTTCATGGACAAAGCTTTAATCTGACTTTCTGATTGACATAACATGGGAAAAAAAAAAAAAACACTTTTTAACTTAAAAAAAAAATAAATTCCATTAAAAAATATATCTATTAACTATTCTATTAACTTCCATAAACTATTTCTTATAGCTCATTACAGGAGCTAGATTATACACACATACACACACATACCAAAGACCACATGTTCCATTTGTTGTGCATTAAAGTTTACTTATTTATTTACAGATACGCACCGTTTAATGTCCATCTGATCGACGCCCACTAAGGGGTGGACGATACGGTAAAAATATTGCACCAAAATATTTAAAGACATTCGAAATGCACCAGCATTGACAGATTTAAAATACAATCCCATATTCAGTAAACTGATTAATGATGAATATTCAAAATATGCTGCACTTGATCCAACTAGATATGAATAAATATTAACGAAATGTCATTTGATATCCTCGACAATATTGAACAATTATATTACAGAATTTATAAAAATCTTATTTTCCACTGGAAATAAAAATGTCCTTATGTGTCTGCTCACAAAATTAGGGGATATTATGGGATATTTTACTGTCCCCATATTTTTGTGAGCAGTGCAGATCTAATTCACATCTGAATGACAGAAAAGAAAATCAATAGTACTGAAATAGTACTGAAAGTACTGAATGCAGTACTGAAAGGAACAGAAAAAAAACTGGTTTCATTGTGCGTCCATTTGCGTTTTTTTATGTTTTCAAAACGTGTTTCAGGTTTTATGACAGAAGCAAAGATAAGAACGTGTGTAATGTACAGTAAATGACGATATCGGGATGAGAATTCGTGAACATAAATACACATTCGGCAGAAACTGTACTCTGTTTTTTAAAGTATATTATACTACATAAATGACATGAGATATTAAATACTTTTATAAAATAAGCTTTATTTTTATGACTACGCCCCACTGTAGTTTAAAGTGTTTTAAATATGCTTCAGGGAAATCCAGAATACAGATATAGGGGGATATCCCTAATTTTTGTAAGCAGTATATTAAACTCTGTAAAATAAATAAATAAATAAACCGGGATCTGTGCTGAATTAAACACTGGTAAAATGTGCCAGCATCAGCGTTCTTTCAAATGTATTTGTTAGAAGTGTTTATTTCAGCACCCTCGCTAACTGTGGAGTGGTTCCACTGGCAGTCTGGCTTTCAGTGTACTCTTTGGGGTGCTTTCTTTTAAGGTACGTGAACACGAGATTCACATAAAAATTCTTTTGGGTACTCTTTGGGTACTTTGTGTAAACAGCTATACTTTTGCTTTGCAAAACAACCGGATTTGAGAAAGTAAAGAGTTTAAGATGCCCCAAGGGGGTGTTACCTGCTGACAGGTCCCAGGTCACAGATTTCGGCGGTGAGCAGCGGTACAAACGTAGCCGAACAGAAGGGACAGCTGGAGTTTAGATTAGAATCGTCAGATGTCCAGCCAGCCATAATTTCTTCATCGTACACCAGCGTGTTACAGCTCCGACACAGAGTGCAGCTCGACATCAACACCTGCACACAAACAACATCTCAGTATCGTCACCTGCCCCCCCCCCAAAAAAAAAACAAATCCGACTATCAGTGCCCCCTACTAACAACATCCAGCTGTATACAGGTGTGCGCTGTTTAATGGCCAGCAAATTAACATCTGTTCACTCAACTAAAATCTTAAAACTTATAATAAAGGAAAAAAAATCAGTCTTATAGAATGAAACTTTGCATTTTAAACTTTACTGGTTCTGGAAGGGCCAATTGTGAGAGTTTTGAATTTGGGGGCAAATGTTTTTCGTCCAACTTGTTCAAAAGCGTTCCAACTCATTCCTACCTTCCAGTGGTACCTTGGTTCTCATCATTACTTTGTTTCAGAAGGCTTGTTGGCACAGAATATGACGAGTACCAAACTAAGTTTTCCAAAAAAGGAATAAGATAAATTAAGTAAAGCCATTCCAGACCCCCAGAAAATCGGCACTGTAGAAGAAATTCTAGGCATTAATGGAGTTATGTTGTATGTGCTCCATAATTTACGGTGATCCGTTAATACAAAGCTATCATAAGTTCAATCTGAACCGATGAGGTTAATATCGTCTATACTCCATCATAACTGAACTAAATTGGGGCGGCACCGTGGTTCGGTGGAAAGCGCTGCTGCCTCACAGCAAAAAGGTCCCGGGTTCAATCCCAAGGTGAAGCGACCTGTGTGGAGTCTGCATGTCCTCCCCGTGTCTGTATGGGTTTACTCCAGGTACTCCGGATTCCTCCCACAGTCCAAAGACATGCGTGTTAAGTTAATCGATGTCTCTAAAGTGGCCCTTAGTGTTTGACTGTGTGTGTGCCCTACAGTGGATTGGCACCCCATCTAGGGTTGTTCCTGCCCTTGCGCCCAGAGTTGCTCGGTGGGCACCAGCAAAACACTTACTGTATTGGTGAACTCTCATAGCTGCTAATGCTAACTGGAAAATGTCTTCTGGAGGATTCAATTTCTATTTTCCTTTTGGTTGGCTGTCAGTACTAACCATTATTAGTATTGGCTAACCAGAGATTCATTTCAGAGATTTGTGGAGGTCCTGGAGCCCACGTCACAGGTTCCACAGCTACGCTCTGCCTAGTTTTTTGCCGAAAATTAAGCTGGGTTTGTATGAATGGACTCTCGTGAAAGATGGTGGAAGTAAAAGGTTTTTTTAGGTCAAAGCACGAGTCAAAAGTTTCACATAAAAAAAAGAGTGAAAGAGAGGAAGGAAGCTGTACTGGGAAGCTCTGCATATAACCTAGGATTTCCCCAATTTCTGTAATAGATTACCTCGAACCCGGCCCCTTCCGGAGCCGAATCCCATGACTTCCTGAACGAAAACGACGAATTCGGAGGCTCTGTCAAGTCGAGGTCACTCCCCACAGACAATGAGCTCTGGAAAACAAAAAGGTTATGTTACAACGTTCCTGAAAGTGAACAACTGGTGACATTTTGGTACCGTTTGCATTTTTGTTGGCCTTATTCCAACGCATGTGGTTCTAGGTAACAGCAGGTGCTCCTCACCTCCGAAGTGGCGTTGTAGAGGCGCTCTTTGGCCCTCAGCAGAGTCTCGGCCACCTGCGCTTTGCGTGACTGCCTTTGTTCAGATGACTTGCGTGAGGGCCCGTTCGTGGCAGGCCTCCGGTCGTCCATGCTGGCCGCGCGTCGTGCGTTCCGATGACGGGTGGGTGTGAGCAGCTGCTGCAGTTTACCAGCCAGCCCACGAGACGGAGACGACACGTTATTGTAATTCTCATCCACTGCCTTTCGGTTCTCTCGCTGTTCTGCAGGCCTGACGTAAAACAAACAGCGGATGAAAGTCGTAGGAGGTTTGGGGAGGGTTGAAATAAAAAAAACAAAAAAAACATTACTTTTTTTAGCTTTTTCCGCCCTCCGGTGGAGAGCCAACGGTTTCCTTCTGTTCATTTAATTTTTTTCCAGATTCACTTTAATTTAATTGTAGGTTAAATACATTTTATTTTTTAAATTTCTTTGTATTGATTCCACATGGTCCTCGAGAAATTGAAAAGTGCTGAAAAATAAAGATTTTATTTTATTTTTTCCTCCCTCCTCAGTAGATTTTTAAGTAGGGACATCTGAGGAACAAGCAATTAAAAAGGTCTGGCCTAAATCAGCTTAAGTCTGCCCAAATAGATGATCCTGGTATTTTAGGTTATCCTAAAGGCTAGATTTACTGTGCCTTGAGTGCATGTCAGTGGCATCTGCTCTTTGGCTAAAGTAAATAGCAAAGGATTCTAACAGAGCAAAAGTTTAGAACAGGATATAAACACACAAAAGACACTTTTCCTTTCCACATTCGGACTTGTGAACTTTACAGGAAATTCGGAGCATCTCCTATCATGTACTTAACGTGGTAAAGTGATTATATGCTTAAGGAATGTGGATTCTGTCATTTCAAAGTTTGGTGTTTAAAGCTTTGTTATGCTGTACCGCCAGGGGGCGCAAACACACACCATGCTGCCATACACGCTTAAAATTCCTCCAAGTTTCTTTAAATTGCAGGGGACTAAACATTCGTTTTGTTTATTTCGTAATAATAACATAACAATAATTATATTTCATTATAAAAAAATATAAATGTTTTGTATTGCGATTCTCCAGAAATAAAAAAAAGTTTACAAACTCTTTTTTTTTACTTATTTAAAAAATGGTCACGGTGTCTATGAAGCTTATTGTGCCATATTTCTGGTATTTTCTGGCTGTATTAAAAAAAAACACTGCAAAATATTTATATTTGGGCTTTATAACATTGCTAAATAATCTCTATTAAAAGTACATGTATATCTAATCTAATGGTGGCCTAAGACTTTTGCACAGAACAGTTCATTCGGATAATGAGGTTCGACCGTTTGATTAAATAAAAAATAAATAAATAAAGTTGGCTACTATAAAGGTCTTAAAGGGTGGCAGAGTAAAAACTTTATTAACAAAAAACAATTGTAACAATTTTTGCCACTTGCAAAATAAAACTGAATCTTGTTTTTATTTATAAACAGTCTATGGTCCTGAAAGGGTTAAACCATTTTTTAATGATTTACTTTAAGTGTTTATTTATTTATTTTTTTAACTCTTTCAGCATTTGACGCCCATTTTAAAGTATGAGACGGATTTGTCCCTTAGTCCTTAAAGGGTTAAGTTGAATAAAATTTGAAAAAGGAAACTACAGTAAGATTCAGTTTTACCCTGAAAACTTTTTAAGGGTGTCAAAAATTGCTACAGTTGTTTTTTTGTTAATAAAAAAATTAAACTCTGCAACCTTTTAGGACCTTTATAATAGCCGACTTTATTTTGAACTTTTATTGAACATTTTTAAAAATTGTATTGATTTATTTTTACATTTGAACCTCATTATCTGAATGTACGGACATATACGTCCCTTGGTCCTCAAAGGGTTAACCTGAGTGCAAACGTTACGACCTCTTTAGCAGCCACCCACGGCTTCCTGTTTCACTTGGGTAAAGTGCAAGTTGACATCGAGGCAAAATCTCTCTAAATCAGCCAGCAGCATGAGAAAGATCAAGAAGATCAAGAAATCCCCAATGAAGTAAGAGTTCTAAGATAGAGCTGTGTGCCTAGAACGCTCATGCACAGCGAGGAGGGTGGAAAGTGAGGCCCACATTTCTCTAAGCATCACAGTGGGAGAGATTACGGGGTCAAGATGTCCTCAGATTAATAACTAGACACCACCTACTGTACATGCAGAGCACTGAACTTGCTAGATGTTCCTGTGCGTACCTGCTGTCTCTCTCACTCGCCTGCCACCTGCAGTCTGAGTCTGGCTCGGGACAGTCCTTGTAAAAGGTGGACAGGCAGACGTCACTTCTTCGCACAAGAACGCGGTCAACGGACGGCACCGGGGATGGTGTGGCCATATCCCGACGGCCAGTGGGTGGTTTGCGGGAGGAAGGATCATCCAGGTTTGCGTTCTGTAGTAGAGCTTTCCGTGATAATTTGGACTCTGTAGGGAAAAGGTCAATCCTACTGGTTAATTCTAGCTTATGCAACACAACAACAACCTTAGGCTGAAACCGAAAGTCTGCACACACACACACAAAACAGTGGTGGCCAGTGGTTTTAAAACTGGGAAGTACATATATTTCTATCCGATCTCTTCACTTTACTGGTTAGCCAGTGAGAGCGCTTCCTAAATCCTCCCATCTGAGCTGCACTTAGGTGTGTTGCCTAATACAAAAACGTTCTAGATAACATATTTCTCACTTTGTAAATATTTCGAGTCCTACTATCACAGATTTCGTGACTTGTTTGAGAAGTCAGTCATGTTCCTGAGACCTGATTTACAACTAAGGTTGGCCAATCATCATAAAGAGGCCGTGTTACTGTTCAATGACCACAGCTGAATGGCAGAAAACTAGAATGAGTAACCTTGCGAGGCACCTGCTGACAGAAAGTGAACTGTAGTCAGGAAGGCAGAAACGTTTTGGGAATTGTTTGAAGCTTTGTGTATGACTGTACGGTACAGTAGTCGACTAAATGTTTTCATATTTGGGTTTAAATGATCGTTTAAAATAAAATAGTGTGTGCAAACTACTGTGTCACTACCACCTCTGGCACAGTTGGGCCCCCGAGCAAGGCCCTTAACCCACAATTGCTTGGATTGTAAGACTGTATTAATTGTAAGTCGCTCTGGATAAGGGCGTCTGTTAAATAACATAAATGTAAAAAAAATTTTTTAACTAGGGTAAACGTTCATTCCAGTTCATTCCTGTTCCTGTTTTACAGAACGTAATGGGAACGTTAAACAGTGCATAGATGTAACCAATCAGGATCTTCTGAATAAACTCGCAGTCGTGTAACTTACTGTCATTGTGCATACTGCTTAGACTGTTACTCTTTGTGATGGGCCCGGTCAGGGACTCGTGACTCGAGCTTTCGCTCAAACCGCTCCAGCTGGTCTGGCGAATAAGAGCGGAGTGGGGGCGGAGATGAAAGTTGGAGTCGCCTAGAACACAAGACTTTACCTGAAGCTCAGCAGGAAGTAAACGCTGTATTCAATGCATACAGTACAGTGGAGTTAAAAAGGATCAAACCTCGTCCGGAGCTAACAGAATCGCTCTTCAGTCTGCGTTTGATTGGCTGCCTGAACTGCGCCACGGCCAACAGAACGTTACGAAGCTTGGCCCAGCGAAGGCGGCCTCCCTGATTGGTGGATGGCCATTTGCTCTCAAACACCGCCTGGATGCACATGGAAGCAAAGACGTTGGAGGTCAGAATTTACAACGCACTCAGGGGTCGGTCGCTGGAGTGTCCCAGATACGTTCCTTATGATACCGACCTTATTGTAGTACCCGTACGTGATGGTGTTCGGCGTGATCCCAGCTTTCTTCATCTCCAGCAGCACCCTGACAGCAAGCACAGGCTGCCCGTACTGCCCGCACAGCTGCATCAGAATCCGGTAGCACACCTAGCGTACACGTTACAACAGGCCATCAAAAGCAGCATGATGCATCACGACCAAACACCTGCGCATATAGATCGTCGTGCTTCTCAAACCCCATTATAAAATTTGGAAAAACCACAACCCTGTGCAGAATTGCACTACAGATCCATGTATAAGCACACGATTGGTTATACGTCTGTGGTCAGTATGAGGTCTCACCTCGTCCGGCAGCACCACCTTTCGCGTCTCCATGTGCTTGAGCACCTCGTAAGCCGTGTGCAGCGCTCGTACCTTGTTGCTCTCGGCCCGCACAAACGTGGGCAGGTAGATGAACCACAGCCCGTAACAGTGACCCAGGAGACACTTGGACCACATGTCCGGCACCGTGGAGTACTTCTGAGCACACTTCTGTGCCAGTTTGATCTCCTGCGGTACAGATAATAGAAATAGATTACACACACGTAAAAGTACTGTGCAAAAGTCTTAGGCCACCATTCAATTTGTTGTATTAGGAATGGTATAAATGACCATATATGACATACTGTAACTCCATAAAAGTCTTTCCATTGACCTTCATTCCAATCTCTAGGATATAATGTCTATTATTATATATTATCCCCCTATTCTCTTTAAAAAAAAATAATAAAAAAAAATAAAAAGGTTTCTTGGCTGCTACCCTTCCAAAGCGACCATTCCTAATCAAGCTTCTTCAGACAGTGTAGGTGGAGCTCACACTAAATACTTACCACTGTAGCCCATAGAAGCTGTTTTTAATGATATAAATCATTATATATAGTTATTATATCATTGCTAATCGAATGGCGGCCTAAGATTTTTGCACAGTACTTAAGAACTCAAAGTGCACACAAAAAAAATAATAAAGAAATGAAACGGTAAACAATGCTGTGGATTTTTGTTTTGACATTTGCGCTCATATAGGGACTTCCTTTGTTTTATGATTGAACAACTTATGATACTTTAAGAAGGGAACCCCATAACAATTTTTAAAAAAATCTAGCGGAAACCGTACTTTAAATTTTGAATGGACATTTCTTGCACTCTGCCATGCTAAATAAGGAAAGTGGCAGTGTGTGATGTAGGGAGTCATGTGGCTGAAGTGATGAGCCTTGGGAAATGTAGTGAGGAAAACATTATTCAGTAACTATTAAGAGATTCACTACTTGATTATAAGTTAAGCTTTATGTTAATGATTTTGTCCCACTGTAGTTTAATGTTAGTGTTTTAAGCATGTTTAAAGCAGGCTACGCTGTGCTATATACAGTATTTACCCTGTATAGTTTCACCATGTGACTTTAATGCCTGTTTTCAGTGTGGTGTACCTGCTTGGTGCGACGAGGGGCGGGGCTACTGGGTGCGCTTCCCTTAGCAGTGGTACGGAGGCGATCCTGTGGTCTGTCAAACAGCTCAAGCTGCAACATCGGGAAAGTCTCATAGCTACACACAGACGCACACACATACACACAAAGACACGCACACACATATACACACACACGCACACAAACGCGCACAGACACGCAAACAAACGCGCACAGACACGCACACAAACGCGCACAGACACACAGATATACACACGAACACGCACAGACACGCACAGACGCGCACACAAACAGACACACACACAAACACGCGCACACGTAGACACACAAAGGCACAGACGCACACACAAACACGTGCACACGCAGACACAGGCGCACACATACACACACACACAAATGCGCAGACACACAAATGCACAGACGCACACACATACACACACACAAACACGCACGCACATACACGCACACAAACACGCACACAAGACACACACAAAGGCACAGACGCACACGCGCACAGACACACACGCACAAATGTAACTTTATTAAATCTTCCATAACTAATAAGTGTGTGCACAGCAAAACTACTATAGAGGGTTCCCATGTTTAGTGGGGCTCACATGTATGGTGCGGGACACTCCGAGCCATCGGGTTCCTGAGGCTCCTCTGGGGGCATAATAAAGACAGTGTGCTCTCCACTGTGTGTCTCATCAAGATCTACCAGCCTCACCTCCTCTGGCTTCTCTACATCCACCTACACAGGAGAGAAAGGGAAGAGGCAAGGCAAAACAGAAAGGGTGTGTTTAAATAACCCACAGACTGAACCAGCCGATTATTAAATTAAGAGAATTGATTATTAAACTGTGGAAAAGTTTCCAAAAAACTTTTTCTTCCATGACACGTTTTAGGAACTCTGTAGTTTTCCTATAAGGTAAAGATAATCTCAGTCTCTGGTTCAGTCATACTAGATAAATATAATTTCTATTACAAATAATTTTACATCATAAAAATGAACTGTGCTGTAAATGGCTACAGATTCGGTCCAACTACAGCAAATGCAACTCTTCTGTCATCCCGTACTTATTGGTTTAGTACAGAGGAAGCAAAAGCAAGCACAGGCAAAGCCTGCAGCATCTGTATCTGTAGAACTTATCTGGTAAGCAGCTGTTTCTCCTCATCGAGACATTCATTCAGTTCAATTTAATTTAATTTGTATAGCGCTTTTTACAATAGACATTGTCACAAAGCAGCTTTACATTAATATATAAACAATTGTCACAAATTGAATTCCCTAATGAGCAAGCCA